>ML810327.1:48935-62621 GCA_009831015.1 Picea engelmannii
ACATATATATATATACATTTCATATATGCTTTCATTACCTGCATCCATGACTGTACATAATGTGTTTCATATTTCATTGCTTAAGAAATATATACCTGATGCTAATCATGTAATCGATTGGAATGTGATTCACGTGGAGCAAGAAGGCGTCTTGCAAGTGCATCTGGTGTGCATATTAGACCGAAAGAGAAAACAGCTCTGGAATCGAGCCATAGGTCTTGTAAAGGTCTAGAGGACCGGGTACAGTCCTAAGGACACGACATGGAAGCATGAAGATGCTATGCGGGTAGAATACCTGCATCTTTTTTAAGATTTTGGAAATCTTGCTGATGCTATGTGAAAGTTGCATGCAGACCGACCACGAAGAGCGTGATGGGGGACTAAGCTTCCACAAGGTGGGTAAGGGAGGGGGATAAGTATTCGGGCCTAGGGGCTAATCTAGGGGGCTTACCTCTAAAGGAATAATATTTTAATATCAATTCCTGAAGGCTAAGGTGGACATACTATGTTTTGTCCTAAGTCCCTGGGAAAAAGGGAACATGTGTGAAGTGGAGCGCATACAACTCCAGAAAAAAAAGTGTCGACCTGGGCGCATGTAGTTAAAAGTTGAAGCATCAGCTGGGTTGGGGGTGGGTTGACCATTCCTCCGCCTGATTTCGTTGGTCATTCTTCGACATCCTCCGTCTGAACTCGGTTTTGCCTGCGGGAACTGACCATTGTTTACCATCCTCCGTGAATCCCATTTTGGCCCTTGCATTTGACCTCTATATACCCTCACGCATATCTAGAACGAGGAAATCATGAAGCCGAGATTGTGCATGAAACCAGTGGCAGACCCGTGGACTGAGGCATGCCTTTTGTGAAGCCCAAGCCCCCCTATAATTGTTTGTGTCGTGTTGAGTCATAACCGTTGGTTATTGTGGCCACGACGTTCCTTGACTGAGTGTGGTATGCTACCTTCGTCCGTTCCTTGCTGGGCCTTGTTGTTGTCTGTGCTGTGTTGGAACTAAGTCGAAGAAGAAGGTTTTTAGGCCTGTGAGCAACACTCTCTCCAGGTGAGAGACGTGGTTGTGGATTGAAGAGGCAGGTTATCAGGCCTGTGAGCAACACTCTCTCCAGGTGAGAGAGGTGGTTGTGGATTGAAGAGGCAGGTTGTCAGGCCTATGAGCAGCTCTCTCTAGGTGAGAGAGAGTTTGATGGGAAGTGGTTTTCTCCCAGAGAGAGTCCAGCACGAGCTACAGAGCTCTGAGAATTCTTGATCCGACATGTTGCCGAGACCCAGAGAGGGAGGTGAAGCACCGATGGATTGTGCTTGTGAAGGTGTATACTCCCGGGTGGAACAGGCATGTAGGGAATGAGAGTCCATGAGTAGTGGGCGTAAGAAGGCTCATGGAGAGAATCCTTCCAATTGCACTGTGTAGTTTCCTATAACCTCAACCTAGTCTAGGATTCCCTTGCCCTGGGTGGAGCTTAGTCCCAGCTCAGGGGTGACCCACTGCTGAGCGTGATGAGCAACGTGGTCTATGGCTGGGAGGTTCCTGGAAGGTATGCACGCAGGTGGTGTTACTCCAGTTTCAAAGATAAGTATCATTATGTGTTTAATTTCAATTAAAATGTATGTCTGTGATGCTTGTATATTTTCATGTATTCCGTTGCATGTATGAATTATTGTTAATTCTATTTAAGTTACGATGGCAGTAACTCTATGTTAAATGTGTTAATTTGATTTAATGCATATTATATATAAGTGTATGTTCCGCAGTAGTAGCGTTGCCTGACAGTGGGTTTGATGGCCGGGGACGTTACATCGTCGCCGGGGGGAAACCTCCAATTAGAGGCTCAAACTTTGTCGTAGGATCATATTTCATCGGGGAAAACTCCAAACGACAATTATGGTTCAGTAGGAGGTCAGTATCCAGTTAATGGGAAACCACCTGTTGACCTTTCATATCCCATGGGGGGTCATCATGTAGTTGGGGGACAAACCCATCAGGCGAGTCATCAAAATATTACCACTAGATTACTGTATCCATGTACTATCAATCCACTATGGACTCAACCTAACCCCCAACCTCAAATAACCCAAGTAGGTTTTTTCCAAACTCAACCCAACCCTGAACCTCCAACTGGATTGTACCCACCCCCACCCTATTTTCAACAACCATTCATGGGAGGATTATCTCACTCTGCACAACCCAAAAAAAATAAATTGTGGGGGGACCACATTAGACTGTTCAGATCCCCACTGGTGCTTAGGTCATGCCTCATCACTACTACCAAAACCCACAGGTCAACCGCCAATTACCCTTTCTATCCACTCTAGATCTACCTAATTTGTCGAGATTGACTAACGACCCTATTCGACACCATCCTTTTTGGCCACCTATCCCTCACAAATTACCATCTGATATTCCGAAATTCGATGACAAGCCCTGAGAAGACCCTAATACTCACATTATGACCTTCCATCTATGGTGTTCCTCCAACTCCTTGATGGATGACTCCATTAGGTTGCGTCTTTTCCAACATACACTCACGGGCCCAACGAAAAAATGGTACATTGACTTGACACAATACTCTTTCGATGACTTCAATTCCCTCGCCATGGATTTTCTCACTCACTTCCAATTGCAAATCCAGTATGATATCGGTACTGATATTTTGACATGTTAAAAAAATCCACCTCCACACACATCTATGATCACATTCATGAATGGAGGAGGTAGAGACGTCTCATAAAAGCCACTATTTTGGACCAATTACTGGTAGATTGGTTCACGAAGTTTCTCCTACCGCCTATTGCACGAGATGTTTCCATGGGAGGTGTTGTTACCGAGGATTAGGCTATCGGTCGTGCTCAATACCTGGACTTGGTATATTCCCATTCTGACACCCTCTATGATCTTATTACGCATGCTCCCCATCCATCAACCGATCAATCCTACCTCGCTCAAGATGCCCATGTCGATAACATGGTTGGTTATGTCAAAACACAACTTGTGACTAGATCTCAAGGATCACAAACCTCACAAAATTATATTCCTTCTCCTTCTAAGGTTGCTTCAACCACCAAATCTACTTCCCCTTCTACTCAATCCTCCGAGGTGAATTCGATCCAATCCAGTTCATCCCAGTAACCTAGAGGAAAGAAAAAGAATAAGGGGAAATCTAAAAAATATTCAAACCCACAGAAGGCTAATAAAACTCCTGATCCAGCTGCTGAGAACAAGCCTAAACAGGAATCCAAATATCCATGCCTCATTTTTGTAGAGGACCATTATATGTGAGACTATCCCTTTCGAGAAGAAGTCACTAAATTTCTCAAAGGCGAAACTCAACCCGTTGTATTGACTAATCCCTTTCCCCCTTAGCAGCAACAAATGGTTTCCCAAAATCCTGCCCCTCCGCAAGGGGGTAATGCATGCCATCCTCCTCAGGGGGATCTTTCTTCTAGTGCCCATTGACCTTAACAAGTTTTCATGTGTAATATTGTTAACCTCACCACTAGAGCTAAGAATTATGACACTGCTCCATAGAACACTACTTCTGGGGATGATACTTATAAAACCTCCACCACATCGATTCCTCCTCCTTTTCCCGATTGTCTCCATATAGAGAAGCCTATCATTGACTCAATATTGCACCCATTGAAGGGCACTATTCGTAAGTCATATTTTAATCCAAGTGCTCGTGCCACTCAAAATTACAACATTGTTGAGGATTTGGCACAAGCACCTTGTGCCATGAAAACCTATTTCATGTGGCACCTCTTTCATGTAAAACACTATTGTCGTCCTTTGGAGCTGTAGAACCCGATTCATCCAATATTATCATGTTCAATCTGAAATATTTTAAAGCGAAGCTCTCCCACCAAGTCGCTTTTTAGATTCAAGCCAGTGTTCGTGGGAAAAAAATCGATCGCGCCATCTTGGACGAAGGATCCTCCACATGCGTCATGTCATTATCCTGTTGGAAATTCGTCGGTTCTCTCAGTCTTAACCAATCCCCCACCACCCTCAAGGCTTTTGATGGATGTGAGTTTAAACCGTATGGGCCCTTAACTTAGCTAGTTGTCGAAGTGGGGGGAAAACCACTTCAGTAGAGGTGGAAGTGGTTGATGCGCCCCTTCATTACAACTTGTTACTTGGTTGCAATTGGATTTACACTATGAACATTGTTGCGTCCTCGATTTTCCATTTGTTGCAGTTCCCTCACTAAGAGAAAATTGTAACAATTGACCAACTCGACTATTTCCTACCGAATACTACTCCCAACAACACAAATAATGTACCTTTAGTAAAAGATTCACAAATAATGTACAAGAGTGTAGGGGTCAGTATTCTTAAAGACTCTACCCTTATTGGAAATTTTCCCTTACCCATCGCTACCCCTACCGACCCGATTTCTTCAATTAACATGATTTCATCCATGGCATCCCACTCCCTCGGATTTGTCGTTCCATGGATCATGCCTCATATGTCTGAGCTTGACTTGTTGGGTGACACCATGCCACTGAGTTTGACTAAGGCAGCCTATCATGACATTCAAAGAACCTCTTCCATTTCTTATCCTTCTGACCCCTCTTTGACGGTGTCAGAACCTCACTCTTTGTCATCCTAGTTGGATCCCTCTTCCGACCATCTCCTGCAAACTTTTCCATTTGATGATTCAATCATGGAGATCTTGGGTCTTTACGACACCCCTC
This sequence comes from Picea engelmannii, assembly GCA_009831015.1. Classification (NCBI taxonomy): domain Eukaryota; kingdom Viridiplantae; phylum Streptophyta; class Pinopsida; order Pinales; family Pinaceae; genus Picea; species Picea engelmannii. The sequence continues at coordinate 53,641 of ML810327.1, forward strand.
GGGCCATTTCCCATCATCGTTTGGGATTTCTTACTCCACCATATTAGGCAAAGAGTAATTCTCAACCTAGGATTGTGTCTGATATTGTCGACCACGCTGAATCACTCGTTCTGGCTCTATCCGAGGGGACTTTGACCATTAATACTGAAACCTTTCCAATTGAAATATCTGTAAAACCAGGTGTCGTGGAACACATCCACCTTAGCAAGAACTGTACCCCTGAAGAAATCCATGCATATACATCCTTGTTCAAGGAATTTCACAACGTTTTTGTTTGGAGTTATGAGGAAATTTTGGGTATTGATCCATCTATTGTCGTACATGAGATCAAGACCTATTTGAACGCCAAACTCGTTCGCCAAAAAATACGCCTTGTGCATCCCAAGAAAACTGCGACAATCAAAGTGGAAGTAAATAAACTTTTAATTAATGATGGCTTTATTTACCCCGTCCCCTTGAGGGAATGGGTTTCCAATCTCATTCTCTTCACGAAGAAACATGGTACCATTCTAGTATGCATCGATTATCAGGATCTTAACAAAGCCTATCCTAAGGAAAATTACCCCACACCCTTTATCGACCAGATTATCGATAATTGCACGGTAAGTGTCATCTTCTCCTTTATGGATGGCTTCTCCAACTACAAGCATATCGAGATACTCCCCGCTGACCAGAACAAAACTGCCTTCATTTGTCCATGGGGAACCTTTGCTTACCGCAAACTTCCTTTTGGCCTTAAAAATGTTGGGGCTACTTTCCAACGGGCCATGTCTTACGCTTTCCACAACACTAAACATATCATGGATCCCTACCTCGATGACTTGCCTGCCAATCACGTCATTGTGAGGACCATATGGCACATCTTAGAGCCATTTTTCTTCAATGTCACCATTACAGGATCCGCTTGAACCCACACAAATGCATTTTCTGTGTCGAAACTGGTAAAATACTAGGTTTCATCGTCTCAAAATAAGGAATATGGGTTGATCTTTCAAAGGTCAAGGCTATTCTTTCACTACCTCCTCCTACAACCCTTAACCAACTTCAAAGTTTGCAAGGGAAGGAAAAGTTTTTGCATAATTTTTTCCGCAATTATGCAGAGGTAACTAAAGGATTCATGTGATTGTTGCAGAAAGGCGTCCCTTTCCTTTGGGATGACCAATTCCAACAATCATTTGACGATCTGAAGTTCACATTGATAAATTCTTTATTGCTTCACCCCCCAGACCTCTACTACCACCATTGGTATGGTTTTAGTCCAAGAAATGGACGAGATCCAAGAACATGTCATATATTTTTTGAGTAAGGGCCTTGTTGGCCCTAAAACATGTTATCTACATGTTGAAAAGTTGGCTTTGGCAGCGGTCATCTCTGTCTAGAGATTTCACCACTATATTCTTCTCTGGAAAACCACTATGATTGCGGATTCGAACCCTCTGTACCACATTCTCACGCGTCAAGTACTTGGGGGCAAGTACTCTCGTTGGATTGTCATCCTTCAAGAATTCGACCTCGAATTCAAAAAATAAAAATCCAAAAAATCATTGGTTTTTGCTGAGCTAATGTGCGATATTCCCTGTACACATGAGGAACTCGAGCCCAGTGACTCCCTTCTTGAAGAATCACTATTTCTTATCAGTACATCTGATCCATCGTATGGATATATCACCTTGTATCTCCAAACCCAAATATTTCGACCTGAACTCTCTCGTGATGATTTTCATTGCATCTGTTACCATGCTCGACATTACATTATCATTAGCGATACTGTATACTGTCGGGGCGTTGATTCCATATTACGACGATGTATGAAACATGACGAAGTCGAACACGTTATCAATGAATGTCACATCAGAGCATGTGGCATTCATCTCTCTTGGATGGATACGGTCGAGAAAATTTTACGCATTGGATATTTCTGGCTCCTCCAATTTTAAAGATTGCATTGAGGTCGTCAAGAAATGTCCCCCTTGTCAGGTTTTCCATCCAAAAAAGCACTCTCCCCTGCTCCTCTTGACCCAATCATCGTTGTCAACCCCTTTTCCAAATGGGGCATAGATTTCATGCAGTGTAGGCCCACCTCGGTCGAGGGGTATGGTTACATCATTGTTGTTGTCGACTATTTTACCAGGTGGGTCAAGGCTATGCCTATCTTTTCAAATGACGACAAGACTGCCACTCTCTTTGTATTCAATCATATTATTTCTAGATTTGGAGTTTTCAAGGCCATAGTCATTGATCATGGTTCACACTTTTGCAACCATATGATGGATGAATTAAGTGATAAATTAGGATTCCACCATGATAATTCGTCTCCCTACTACCCTCAGACCAATGGTCAAGTTGAAGCTATTAATAAAGTCTTAAAAACCATGATTCAAAGGATGGTAGGAAAAACAAATCTGATTGGCACCAGAGCTGCACCTTTGAGAACTAGAAGAAGATCAACTTGAGATTGAAGATGAGGTGGTATAAAGCCCAAATTCCAATCCTTCCAAATATCGTTAGAGTACCAAACAAAAAATAAAATAAAGTTAACTTATTTCGAGACATCATCCATTGGAGAATGTCTTTAAAGGAGGTATTTTGACAGAGAGGATTAGAGCCAAGAATCAAATCTCGTTAGAGGTTAATAAGCTTTCCATTTCTTGGAACCCAATGCAGAGAGGACAAAATAAGAAGATGAGATGCTCTTATTTTTATGGCATAATGTGTAGTCCTTGGATAGACCTTTCGAACGGGCTATCGTGCACCTAAAAAGGAGATCGAATGCAAAAGTTACGACTCAGGAGATTGTTGTACCAACTTACCCCATCGGGGCCCACATGAATTTTGGTGCTTCATCTCCACATTGGGGCCGAAAAACTTTTCTCTTTTCATTTTCCAGGGGCTAGGTTTTTGGATTTTTAGGGTTTTTCCATTTAAGTTAAAAAAGGCCTTTTGAGCCTCATTGTAATCATCTTCTTGCAGATGAAAGTAGCCATCACATCTCTTCTCAAAGATAAGCTGCCACCATTCTAGCAAGTCTTTCACTCTGTAATTTTACAGTTCTATACATTTTACTCATTAATAGAAATTTCGTATTATTGTATATATGTGCCTCTTGTTATATATATCAGATATATCTTTGTTACATTATTGGATCTCTTGCAATATCTTGGTATATTTCTTTATTATATCTTTTCTCTCATTTCATGCTCAAAATAATCTAGATCAGTGGTATCAGAGTAGGTTGCTCTTGTTTGTTTTTCAGTGCATGTCCCCAATGAGGTCTGAGTATAAAAAGTTGGGTCTCGAGCTTGTCTCTCTTGAGGACAACCACTCTCGCGCGCCCAAGAAACCCTCCATGGCGGAAGAAAATAAAAACGATGGAGTAAAATATTCTATTAATCTATTGCTAGAGCAAGCTCTCACGTGAGAAAGGGATGAAATGATGGATAACTTTTCCCAAATCCTTTGACACATATCGATAAAAACACATGCATCTTCATCAAGCAACCACTTCGGAGGCACCTCTCCTTTCCAGGTACAAGTTAATTTTGATATTCCCATATTTGAAGGTTAGATATATGTGGATAATCTATAAAAATGGTTAAATGTGTTAGAAGGTTATTTCTATGTGCACAATTTTTTCGAGAGGGAAAAGATCACCTTCGTGCTCCTTAAGGCTCTCCCCCATGTCAAACATTGGTGGGAAACTTACTATGAGCAAATTTCCACAGAGGATTATGGAATGTTCGATGTTGAACCCACTTGAGAATATTTCGTAGATGTCGTCAAAGAACAATATTACCATGTTGGAAACTATGAAGACTAGTACATGAGATGGACCATGCTGCATTAATAAATGGGCCAAGCAGTGTGGGAGTTCACCAATACCTTCCATACCTTGCGTACCAAGCTGGGTATCAAAGATTCTGAGCATCATTTGGTTCTGAAATATTGTGGGGCTCTGCACAGGTAAATCCAAACTGAAATGGAGTTTTTGGAAATCTCATTGTTGGGAGCTGCTAATCGATATGTTGTCAAAATTGAGAAGAAATTTAATCACCAGAAAAAATAGGAGTTTGAGTCTGCAAATCTGCAACAACCAAAGTATGATAAAGACGACCCTAACAAAAGCCTCCCAAAAATTAGTCCAAACCACATAAAATGAAGGGTAAGGGAAATACAAAGAATGACACTAGAAAGTTATCCACAAAATCCCCTAGCACAACACCGATGAATGTCGTTCAAAATAGTCATTTGTGGCCGAGAGGGGGATCGCCTCTTCCATTCACAACCACAACAATCCAACCAAAAGCACCAACAGATCTTGAAGAGGAGGATCGCCTCTTTTATTCATATATGTGGGTGAAGGGGATCCCGTTGCATTTCTGATGATAGCGAAATCCAAAATAACCTTATCTCAATAGGGGTCATCAAATAGTTGGAATTGCCAACAACACCACACCCACAACCATACAACATCAGGTGGCTTCGCCAGGGACGAGATCTCAATGTCAGCCAACAATTTCTCTTGTCCAATGATATCAAACCCTTCAAGGATGAGGTATTGTGTGATATTTACCCGCTGGATGTTTTTGATGTTATTTTGGGCCAACCATATATGTGGAAGTGCCATGTTGTTTATGAGTCTCGTCCCCATAGTGTCATTGTTACTCTGGGGACTCATCTCTACATGATACTAGAGGTAGTTCTGACTACTATTTCGACACAACAGGGCAACAAAGTCGTCTCTCATATGATGAAGTTTAAATTATTCGCGATTCAGGAAAGAAGTGAACCAAAGGAAACTATGACCACTACGACCTCAGTTCAAGCTCCCTCTATCCAACAAAACAGGTCAAAAAAATTGAAGAAAAACACAAATATTCCTTCTGCACATATTCATCTCATGTAGTCGGACTAGTTAAAAAGGTCCAGCCCCTCCAACATCAGGTTTGCGACAACCTTCCACAAGTCAAGCAATACAACGTCTCCAGCAAGGAAAACAACTCACCAATGTTTAGATTCAACAAACATTTTCCCATCTCCCAAGAGAACTCAATGAAATGGATACCATTTCTTCCTAAGGGGGGAGGATTGATCCAGATGGATATTGGTGGCCACCCACCTATTCCAATTGGTTCACATGCATTTTTCATTATTGGTAGTTATTTCTTAGATTTTCAAGTCCTAAACTTTCAGGGTTGTTTTGAGGCCCTAAACAACGTTTATGGAGATCGTCATAGTCAAGCTATAGGTGAACTTATAGTTTGATGACATAATATGTATTCCTCGAATAGACCTTTCCAACCGACTATTGTGCACCTAAAACGAAGATCGTATGCAAAAGTTACGACCCTGGGAAGTTGTACCAACTTACCCCATTGAGGCCCACATGGACTTTGGTGCTTCATCTCCACATTGGGGCCGCAAACCTTTTGGATTTTCATCTTCCGGGGGATAGGTTTTTGGATGTTTAGAGTTTTTCCATTTATGTTAAAAAATACCTTTCGAGCCTCATTATAATCATCTTCTTGCAAATGAGTGTAGCCATCACATCTCTTCTCAGAGATAAGCTGCCACCATTCTAGCGAGTCTTCACTCTATAATTTTACAGTTCTGTACATTTCACTCTTTAATAGAAAATGTGTATTACTATATATATGTGCCTCTTGTTATATATATCTGATATATCTATGTTACATTATTGGACCTCTTGCAATATCTCAGTGTATTTATTTATTATATCTCCGCTCTCATTTCGTGCTAAAAATAATTCGTATCACTTCCAAATCGAAGAACCCCCTAACTAAATGAGGGGAGTATCCAAACATATTTTTTGATCTCCCTCTAGATACTTTTTTATTAAGGTTTTTTTCCACCATTCATTTCTTCCAGTCACCATTCTCCAAAATAATTTTGCACCAAGAGTGAGATTCACTACTTCAGGATCACGAACCCCTAGTCCCCCGCGATCTTTAGGGGATCTTGCCAGATTCTAATTTTCCAAATGACGTCTCTTTGTATTTGATTTACCTCCTTGCCATAGGAATTTTGAATGGCCTAAGCTAGAGCCTTTTTAATTCCCATGGGAGCCAAAAGGGAAGAAAATTGATAAATGGGAAAGGATGACATAATTGATTTGAAAAGGACCAATCATCCAGTTGGATTCAACCAGAAGGCACCATAGACTTCCAATTTATCTTTTATTTTCTGCAATAAGATTTTCCATGTTTCTCCCAAGAGAGATTTCAAGCAGATTGGAATTCCCATGTACTTAAACATTTTCCACTCCACTGTGATGGGGAATTGTAGAATTTGTGCAATACCCAAGATAGCATTGACTTTTATGTTCCAAGAGTAAATTTGGCTCTTATGCTGCTTAATTAGACCTCTAGATACCTAAGTGAATTGATTCATTATTAGTTTAAATCTCTGAGAAATAATTTTGGATGCTCCCCCAATAAAAAATGTATCATCGACAAATTGTGAATGGTTGATCCTTTTAACTCCTCTAGATATACGTTACCCAAGAATACCTCCTCATTTAATTCCCATTCTAGCCTTCTGCTAAGAGCCTCAACCTTGATCACATATAATAAGGGGGAAAGATGGAAACCCTGCCTAATCCCTCGAGCAACTTTGAAGAATGAAGTTGTCCGACCATTCACCATAGGGGCTATCTAGGGGTTAGAAATACAAGTAGTTATCCAAGATATAAAGGCCTTGTTGAAGCCAAAATTTTCCAAAACTGCCTTAAGAAAACTGTACTTTACTCTATGAAAGGCATTAGCCATGTCTATTTTTACAACCATACCTTTTTCCCCTTGACTGAAACTAGAAAGAACGACCTCTTGCACCAAGATAATATTGTCCCATATTTGTCTATTTTCCAAATCCTCCTTGATTTGGAAGGATAAATGTATTCAAATAGGGTTTCAACTTGTTTGCTATAATTTTAGCCATTATTTTATAATACACATTACATAAAGAAATTGGATGAAATATTTCAAATGTAGGGGCCCTCTTTTATTTTGGAAAAAGAGATAAGAAGGAGGAGTTTGTAGCTCCTCCCATCCGATAGGATTTATGCACATATTGTATCATCCTGATTAGATCAAATTTTATAATAGACCTGAACTTTGTAGAAATGGATGGTAAACCCATCAGAGTCAGGGGATTTATTTGGATTAAATTGACGAATGGTTGTAAATATTGCTTCTTTTGTCACTTTCCTGTTCAATTCTTGGTTGTCCTCCTCTATTATTTTCATTTGAATATGGGATATGAATTGCTCACACAAGTCCTCATCCAAATTACTTTCCCCTGCATATAGCTTACTATAATGAGAGGTTGCCCAATTTTTAATCTCCTCAAAATATGATACTACTTTTCTTGTGGGTGACTTGATTTCCTCCACCCTATTCCGCCATTGCCGAGCTCTTGCCCTCTTATGGAAGAAAAAGGTATTTTTATCCCCATCCTTAAGCCATAAACTTCAATATTTTAAGGACTTTAAGTAAGATTGATAAACAATTTTCTCATGATGTAAAAGTTCAGGTTGTACCTCCTGATTTTCTAGCTTGTTTTGTTACTTTTGTATTTCCTCCAACCTTCTCTGATGCTCCGTCACTTCTATATTCAATGATAAAACTGAATATTTTACCCAATGCTTGATTGTAGCTTTAGTCAATTTTAATTTTTGTTTCCAAATAGATATGGGAGATCCAATGATCCATTGGCTTTAGGTTTTGGAAATTAAAGGAAAATAATATGATTTTTCCATCCAAATTGGGTTGAACCTAAATGGAATGGGGCCCAAATTATATTCTTTGGCAAAGATAAGAGAAATGGGCCAATGATCAGAGCTAGCCCAAGGGATGATTGATGAAGAAATTATTCCTAGACGAGAGAAAAATGAACTACTTATAAGAAAGCGATCTAGCTTGGCTGCAATGTGTCCAGGACCCGCTCTCATGTTATTCCAAGTGAAATGACCCTTATTGGTTGTACATCCACCAGATCTAAGATCACCATTATATCTTCCATTTTTTCCCTTAAGGGATCCTGAACAATTGATCCCCCTCTTTCTTCCTTCATATGAATTGTGGTGTTAAAGTCCCCAATAATTATACAATTTTGTGTGAGCCCCATGTCCACCAGGCCTAAAAGAGACTCCCATCATTCTGCTTTTACCCAATAATTGTTTGGCATATATACATTAAAAATATGAAAGATCATATTTGATGGAAGATGACTCAGTTTAACCATTATCCACTGTGTTGCTTTGTGACTTTCTTCAAGCTGAAAGAGATCATAATTCCATATTGCGCAAATTCCCCCAAAGGCTCCTCTTGAGCTTAGCGCGATTCCATTACTTCTTTCCATATATACTGCAATTCATCGAGAGTTTCAAACTCTCCTAATTTTGTCTCCTGAACCAAAAGGATTTGAGGTTTTTCACTTCTAAGCAATTTTCCCATTCCTTCATTCTTTTCTTTACGACCTAATCCTCTACAGTTCGAGGAGATTAACTTCATTATTTTCCAATTGATTTTGATGCCCCCTTTGGAGGGTTGATATTGGGGCACACTTTTCATCGTTTGTCCATGCGATTTCCCTTGCTTGGAATCCTTTTTGAGGATCCCTTCCAGAGTGGTTTGAATTCCTAGCTCTTTGTCCCTGTCTGCTTCATTTTCTCTTCTGTTGAGATTGGATTCCCTTCCTACTTTCTTCTGAGTAATAGTTTGAGTTACCTCTGCTTCTAATTCCAGCTCATATTCTTCTAGATTTCCTTCCTCTTTCTCTGGAAACTCTAAAGGTGGGAGAAGAGGAGTTTTGCTTGGAGTAGAGTCTCCATTTTTGGATTGATCATATTTGGAAGGGTTCCCTAGATTTTCTTTTTCTTTTGTCATCTCTTTACTTCCTTCTTCAATTTCCTTTCCCTTTTCCTTTGATTCGCCCATGTTTTCCTCTAGATTTTTCAAGATTTT
>ML810327.1:72272-83799 GCA_009831015.1 Picea engelmannii
TGAGAGGGGTGCTCGTTTCCACCCAACCGTAGGCGTAGCGACTCCTACTGGATTTACCACTAGCCACCCCCGAGCTGAGACCACGATGTCCTGAGACCTACGTCTCTCTATCTGCCAGTGCCCAGGAGCGAAGGTTGCAATCCCCTCCTCTCTGCGCTCACTCACTCTGCATAGAACTGCCAGAGTTCCCCTCGCGTCCGCCCCCTTCAATCGCTTCTGCCATATGCCTTATCCTCTCGCGAGGTTGTGTGTGGCATGATTACCCTTGCGTTGGTCAGTCATGATGGCTCTACGGATAGGCGGTTCACCTCCCCATCCCTCATCAAGCCATCAACCTATCGGCTTGCAAGGCATTAATTTCAGGGCTAGCGAGCCGCTTTTGGTTCTCCGGGCTAGTGGAGTCCAAATACGGTATTTAATTCTTGGTGGAAGTTAACGCCCCTTTTCCAGGTGCCCTCCACCACCATCGTGGTCTCTTTTCCGCACATCCCCTCTCAGCAGTTCTGCAATAAATTCAAACTATTAATTACATTCATTGACCTCTTCCTGCAGGTCCATTTACATCACATATTCATACTTATGAGTTTTTCCATAGTCCTTGGCCAGTTCAGTTATATTTACAATCTGGGGGAAACAGGGTGTTACATGTGGAATTCATTTTTTAGCATTGCAATGTCGACCATTACTATAATAGAGACCATGAAATATATCAAATGGGTGTAGCTCAATTGGTTGGGTGGGGAAATTATCCTCCCCACCCAGGTTCAAATCCCACCTTTGTGACATGTTTCTCTTGGTGAACCGATTTATATTGTAATGGATTAATGCCCTTGTTGACTAGCCTTATGCCCTTCAGAATCTCGGTTTACCTTGCATACCATCCTTGAAATGAGGGGAATTTCTTAACAAGTTTTCCCTAGGTGAGTTACCCGAAAGAATAATAATAAAAAAAAGAGACCATAAAATAGGTTGCAGTCCACTTTCCTAACCAATACTTAAATACATGTTGAGCACTGGTTTCATTATGGTTTTTTTCCCCAACCAAGCCTTAAATATGGTTACAATTTATTAGTCTTTGTTTCTTATACAAACATCTTCATATGAGAAGAAGAGACTTACAAAGCATGAAATGACTACAATGTAGATCTTTTGAAAGGAAAATTCTTGTCAAATGTGAAATTCTTATATTTTTATGATACTTGTTGAATTTTTTATCAGTTCATATGATGTTCTAAGTTTGAGCATTTGTAATTTTGTTTTAATAATGCTAAATACGAATGTTTGTTTGTCCTATATATTTTATATAATGACCTATTTTTTTTTTGAAATATGAATGTTTGTTTGTCCTATATATTTTATATAATGAGCTAAATTAACAAAAATAGGAATAAAATAAAGGCTTAGAATTTGATGTTTTAATAGGCATGTTACATTTAATTTTTTACCAAATTTTGGTTGTGTTATATTTTGTACATATGCCAAATTCATGTCCACACCAATTTCCATTTATAATGTTTCAAACATTAGGATGACAACATCATCCTCTAAAACATATCAAGGACATATAACACTATATTTGCAGTTATTAAAGAAAGTTCCTTCATTGAATTGACATTATTGACAAATAAATTAACAAGAAGTTGAGAAGACCAACCCTCCTCTTCATACATGGGAACCATGGAAAAACTCTTATTAAACATAACTAAAGGTTATAAATGGCAGAACTCTTATTAAACGTAACTAGAGGTTATGATTTTTAGAAACAAACTCTAGAATGTGTCTATGTGTTGTATATTTATATCAGATAACATGTTTCAAGTGGCAACAAGCTTACACCATTAAAGAGTATGTGATGTTTTAATGTTTTAAAATTAATATGTTAAATAAGAAAAAACTATATAAATCTCTTTAAAAACAAAAAGTCTTATTAAACATAACTAGAGGTTATAAATGGCATAACTCTTATTAAACATAACTAGAGGTTATGATTTTTAAAACAAACTCTAGAATGTGTCTTTGTGTTGTATTGTGAATTTATATTAGATAGCATGTTTCAAGTGACAACAAGCTTACACCATTAAAGCATGTGATGTTTTAATGTTTTTAAATTAATATGTTAAATAAGAAAAAAACTATATAAATCTCTTTAAAAACAAAGACAGACAAACACAAATTACTATGCAACTTTCTTTAATATATGAAATAATAACCCTCTTTATCATATTAATCCTTTTTAAAAATAAAAACCCAAAATGATTAACATTTAACTAGTCATTAACCCAGTGATTGGATTCCATTGATTTGATTTGTTTGTAGCCTCTCCATTTGAAATTTTTTGTTGCTTTTGGTTTAAACCTTGACTTTTGAGACTTAACTTTGCATGGCTTCTTTGTAATATTTCCTGAACCTTTAAAGTGGTGGCATTTAGTTATGACTTCTTTGTAATCTTTCCTCGAACCTTTAAAGTGGTGGCATTTAGTTATTTATTCATTGTTCATTAGTTTCCTTTCTCATCTTTCTTTTATACTAGAAACAATTGCATACAACCCTCAAGGCATTGGGCATATATTAACCCAATACATTTTGCAAAGCATTGAACTTGTTTAAAGAATGGTGTTCATTCTTTCAAAAAATTTGCTTCTTTATAAGAAAGAACCTTGCTCTTTTGTCATTTTCAAAATAGTTACATGAGTATGTCGTGAATAAGGATTTAGTCTTTTATGTATTAATATAATAAAAAAATCCTTATAACAACGTTCAGTTGCACAACATTATATTTGTACTAAAAACTTTAGTGCAATCCATATTTGTTATCATTTATGTTTATGAGTCTGATTCCTAGTAATGACATATTTCAAGATTGAAAGTTTCAAGATGCCTTTCTTGGGCTAACTAGGAAGGGAAGATAGGTTTCGATTATGTTATTTGAAATATTTACGACATTCCAAAAAATTAGACTTAAGAGTGATGAATGTGCGTAAACAAAGTTTTGTTTTATGAGCTAAATGCATTATCACATTTTTAAAAAGAAATGAAGTTTGAAAGTCGATGTTTTGCAATTGTATATCATTTTGAGTTCCTCATGAGATAAAGGAAGGTAACTCTTTAGCTTTCCTTGTAATTATGCATATTCTTTTCAAGATAAATGGTTCATTTGTCACTAAGAGATGGAAGGCCAAGAAAGTTCCCCAAACAAAAATATCATAAATGACTTTTTGTCAAAAAACATTGTCTTTCATGGTTTTTAGTTTTTAGTCATCCTTGATGAAGGCATTCCCTATTGTTAAGAGCCTTTAGTTCTTGGTTTCACACTTCTATCAAATAAACATTATAATTCTTCATGATATTTTCCCCTTTGACTGTAGAGATTTGATTCGTTGGATTCAATTGAAGAAGACCTTTCAATCGAATAATTATGATATGTTTATTCTTGCCAAAATTTAAACCCTGATTCTTGAATCTTTGTTGTTCAAGTTGGCAGTCAAACCTCCAAAACATTGGTGAAGGATTGAGCTTGGGTGTGCAGAAAGCACTTTGTCAAATGCAAGTCGACACATGGTTAAAATTGGCTCAACCCATATTTTGTATTAGATAGGGTAAACATGTCATGGTGGATTTAGTTTAATCTCTTTGCAAGTTTTTTTTTTCAATTCAAACAATGAGGGAATTGTCACTAGTCCTCATTTCTTTCCCAATCATTGATGCATGGAGTTTTATTGGTCAATCAATTTCTCTTTCATGTGGGAATGGCGTACCATGTATATGTGACCATTTTGATACTCACTAGCATCTATATTAATTTTTGCTGAAAGGGTCAGGTTCCCTTGTAATGGATGGAAGGCATGTGCAAGTCTTTTACTCTTTCTTAGTTAACCTAGAAAGCAACCATATTCAACGACAAATAAGTTTAGATGGTGAAATATTTTGTAGTTTGATATGTCTTAAAAGTAAAAATTATTTTTGAATCTCTATGAAATACTTGAAAAATAAGTAAGTTTAAGAAAGAGGAGTAGGATATTTTCTTTACATGATTTGACATTGTTTATGTTATACTCAATTTTTCTTCACATGTTAAATGCCAAGTTGAAAAATGATCTCGAGATGTTGAGAATTTAAAACTACTAAGGTAGGGCTCATTTTAGTGAGCATAAATTATGTTACATTAGTTATATTATTTATCACCTAAAGTTGTTTCTTAGCATGGATATGTCTCTTAGGTAGGAGTTTTCTTTACTACTTATGACATTCATATCTTGACATATTAATCATTTATTAATATATCATTTTTATACAAATGGATATGGGTTTATGCCCTTTTATTTGTCATGGATTTAACATAAATACTTAATTCAAAGTGAAATGGGAGTATCAGACCACCAAGAAATATGTTACAATGATATCTTATTATCATCTTAATGACTAGTCAACTTATCAACATTTACATTACTTTGATCAAACATAATAGTCTGTTTATATTTTGAAGAATTGAAATTTCAATATGACTTTGAGGCAAAACCTAATATATACCTAGAGTAGAAATTTAAGAACTCCATTCAAAATCCCTATCAACATACAACCCTAGAAAAAATTGACCCAAGATGAATTTAGCCTTCTATAATGTGATAATATTGTTTAAAACTTTGGACAATTCTTCATCTTCTTTCTTCAACTACTTCAAGTACAATGCATCTTTCAGAGTGGTGTCATGTAATAAACATAACTTACATTACATTATCTATATTAATTATTAGCTAGAGTGGTGTTTCTTAATGCATCTTTCAAAGTGGTGTTATGTAATAAACATAACTTACATTACATTATCTATATTAATTATTAGCTAGAGTGGTGTTTCTTAATGTGTGTTAGGCACTAAATAAGGAGTCTTCTTAACTACTTATGACATTCATATATGGTATTTGATCATTTATGATATATATTTTTATCCTATTGGATATGGGTCTGTCCCATTTCATTTGTGGTGTCTCTTTGTCACATCCATTTGGTATATTACATAATCACAGTATGAGTTTCATCACGTGTAATTAGAGCCATATTATATGTCTCCTCAAGGGTTGGGCCAACAAAGGTCCTTCATCATCCAATCTTGAGTAGATGTGTGAGTAGAGTAGAGATCCTTGATTTCCATTAGATGATAAAGTGCCATGTATCTTTTTGTCATTTCTAATGTGTCCAAACTACCTAAGGTGAAGAATAATGATAGACAGATGTTGTCGATTGTTGATGAATTGCCAGAAACATCCAACTGGCCCAAGCCTAAAGATAATGACTTGTATCTTGTGGCTTTGATTACACATGTCTAATTTAACTTAGAATATACTTTTTGTAGGTGCGTCCTTTGTACAAAACATTAATGATAGTTATGATTTTTTGGTTCTTTTCCTTGTACCAATAATTTGGTTTGATTTTGCTACAATACACTTTTTATTTGTATATATGAAGTACCTTGGTTTTGACCCCTAGAATATATTGGATCAGATTATGTATAGATTGTAAATGCATGGTTATAATGGTGGGAGTCAAATCATGCAAGCTTAAATAAATGATCTTGTCTATAAATGGTGTAATTATTATAGTATAGATTCCTAGTGCAGAGCTCAAGGGAAAGGGTTGACTAGTGGATGGATATGAATGTAGATGATATAAATATACCTCTATGGACTATGTGGTAGGATTTCCATGGTGAAATCAAAGCTATTTATATGTTAACCATGGAATATAATATATAATGGTCCAAGATGGCTATTGAGAGCATGAGAACGACTAGGATTCCACCAAAGGGGAAGAGGAAAGGGGGGCTATGGGACAATAATCCTCTATTGCCAAGTGTTAGCCTAAGATATAATCTATTTTTTCCATGATCATGTGCTTTAAATGAAGCCCATCCACCTCCATAGACTTATAAATCCAATCATTAAATGCATGTAGAGGTTGGTGGGGAAGTCTAGTCACATTGTTATTGGAGCATGGATTGAATACAATCATTATGGGAAAGCATAAGAGTACTTTGTTCCCTGAAAAAAGGAAAGTCAACTATCATTTCCCTCAACCCTCTCATTTTCATTCACCCCATTCATTCTATCAATCTCATGTTCATGCTCTACATGTTTCATGCTAGGTTCTCCTTTGCTAACCATGAAGCAATCTAGAAATTAACAAAAATCAACATCGTGAAACCTGAATTGTGGACTTTGGATGAGAGATAGATGGTTATAAGTGAGCATAGAGGATGGGCAAGCTAGGAAACCTTCACCTACTATATATTTGTTGTTCATTGGATGCTTGAGAGCCAAGTGTGTGTTTTGCTTGTTGACTATTCTAAGAAGGCGTACATCATATTGGATTCTTTTTGTCTACATTGACAAGCATTGAAAGGGAAGAATATCCTCGAGGGAGATTAATAGAGAAAGGAAATATAATCCTTATGTCGTGTAGGGTAGTAGAAGATAGTGCCATGGTTGTTTGATGGTTGGATGTGATGCCTGAAGTGCTTTGTAGTGAGAAAATGGGTTGGGTTGAGTGAGCTAGAAACTTGTAGCTTGGTTCCTTCGTCCTAGTGGCCTCATAGCCTAGCTTGGGGGTGGTATTGACCTTGGATACCTACATTTGGATGGAAAAGTACTTATACATAACTAGTTTCTTGGACATCTATGTTAAATGAGGTAAGTGTTGTCTTTGTTTGTGATTTTGCAATTTAATATAATTTTCTATCATGAAAATATACAAATTTTGCATGTTGTGTGATTATGTTTAAATGTGGTCATGGGTATTTGGTTTCCATGAATTCTTGTCATTCCATGCTAGTATATTTTGATATATTTTTTTATTTTTTATTTTGCATACTTTTAATTAATTTTGGGCCTTTATGAAAAACCATCTTTAAGTTATTTCGTTAAAATGGTTTCTTAAGAATCAAAATTTTAATATATGTTTAGTGACTCCTCATCATGTGACTCCTAATCATGTGGTTGGGAACACTAGACATGAATGCCACAATGTTTAATGCCCTGTTTTTATTCTTGAAATATTGAGTTTCAAGAGAACATACATAAATACTTCTAAGTATCAACATCCCCACTTTGATTTTGAAATGTTAAATTTAAATTTAAATAAATCATTTATGAATACTTTTAAAAGCTTTTTACAATTTTTTTAATAATAATTTTACATATTTTTATTATTTTTAAATAATATAAAAATTATAAAATAAAATATTAAAATATGTATCCCAATATTCAATATAATAATAAAAAGATGGTCTTTGAATTTTAAAAATACTAGAATACAAAATGTGATAAAAATGTTCTTAAATGTTAAAATTAGTAAATGGTTATTAAAAAGTAATTTTTAAAATACTAGAATACAAAAATGTGATAAAAGTGTTCTTAAATGTTAAAATTAGTAAATGGTTATTAAAAAGTAACTATTAGTGTTTATTTAAACAAAATCATTTTGAACTTATATTATGTATAAATTTTATTGGGGGTATGTATTAACTTTTTATATAAATAATTTTATTATATAGATATTTTTATTAATGAATTTATATTATGTATAGATTTTATTAAAGTATTTATTAATTTTTTCATGTATTTAAAGTATTTATTAACTTTTTTTTTATCATTAAAAAGAGGTGGTCGAAATTACTTGATACAAAAAGAGAGTTTCAATCCATAACAACATTCCAGCTCAATTAGAGCTTTAAACCACCATAATTTATGTTCTTCTACTATTACTTAATCATATTCTAACACCACTGCTATGTTGAACATTATAAACTCGGTAACAAATATCATTAATACATACTATTAAACAAAACATGCTTAAGGAGTTGCATCATAATTCATCTCATTGTCATTTCCATGCTTATCGTGGTCCATTCTAGGATGAACATAGTCCTCTGAAGACGCCACAGGGACATTTAAGTATGGAATTGGAGTTGGATTCTGACGCTGCCTCACCACCCATACTCCTACCAGGAATATAATTCCCCCGATCCACATCCCGTTGTGCCAACTGGAACTATAGAGCTTTGATCTGGCTTCTAAAAACATCAACATCATCTTGAAGTTGTCCCACCAAGACCATGTGTTGAACTAAGGTATCCAAAGCAAACAAAACAAATTAACTAAAGTTGCAGGACCGAATAATTAATCTCTACCTTTCTTCAAATGCATTCTCAACCATGTCCTCGTCCTACTGTAATTCATTGCCCCTAGAATCCATAATGTCCCAATTCCCTAGAAGAGCTAACAATTGTGCACAAAGAGGACTATGTAATGAGATTACAATCCTCCTAAAACTGACTACAGAGAAATCCCAGAGGAAACCTCTGTCAACTAGAAGGAGCGCACCCGACAAATTTCTACCCCCATAATTAAATCTCGGAGAGGAAACGACAAGAGTGTAGTCTTCAAGCACCAACAGTAAGCCTATGAGGCCCACTAAGAAATCCACAAACAAACTTTTGATACACAAGACCGAAACAAAAGCAGGACACAACACACAATCAACCAAACCATCCACCAGAAGGTCATGAAATAATATGCCCCCTGAGACTTCCACATCGCCATTAATAATCAGGAGATCATTCCTAAGATGAAAATTTCGAGTGTTGTGTACCTGAATTTCCTTGAACTGATAGTTTCCCATGAGCTTGCCACATGCAACCTTAAGGAGGTCGACGACACTACCCAAATTTACCAGTCGTCGTTCTACTTTTCCTTCAATGCTATTACCTACCATAATGTCTTCGCTTCCCACATGGAGTAGATCCATTGAACTGGTAACATATAAGTACCTGGCTCGTACTCTCCTCGTTGAGCTATGCTTCCACCCACAATCCAGAGCGAGTATCTAACTTCACAACATAATAACATGTCTTGTCTTTAAATGCATGACAAGATGATGTCTTGTCTCATGCATACTACCACCATGCGGAGAAAAGAAACTTGCCATGTGGTCTAAAGAGACCCCATCCCGAAGCCAATTCATATGGTCACGGGGGAGTAACCAAATGCTCAACGCCATTAACTCCCATAAGACCAAGAGCTTTCCTTATGGTTTTGTTGGCCATTACATCGAGTTTTGAGTTATTATGACGGTAAACATGAAGAAATTGAACATTGAGATTCAACAGGAGAGCCTTATACGATAAACCAACACTTTTAAACTTATATCCTTTGGAGAAGAGTTAGAGACAAAGTATCTAATGGTATTTTTGAAATCCCCGACTATGTTCAGATTGAAAATTTGTCTATGCTTTGCAAGCTGAATCCCCCGATATATTGCATATACTTCGGCCTTATTATTGATGACAATGCCTATATTCCAATAAAAGTCCAATTATCAATTTCCTCTGGGTCATAAAGGACCTCCCACACTTGTCTCCCTTCAAATATTTATTAATTTTATTAAAGTATTTATTAATATATTAAAGTAGGTAAGATTTTTGTTTTTAATTTTTTTTTAACTTTAAAAATTTCATATTCAGTGTCTAAACTTAATTATATATATCTTAAAATTTGTAAAAGGAAAAAGTCCACATAAATGTATCATAATTCAGAATTGATTTAAATATATGTTAAAATCTCTATTTTTTAATTTTTTTTTAATAAATATAAAATTATAATAGATATACATTAATTATATTATTTTATAATAAAAATTTATATATTAAATTTTAATTTTTTTTTGAAAAAATAAATAAATATATATATTAAATACCGAGAGAAGATATTGTTCAAAAGCAGTTACAAAACCAGAATACCGCTGGAGAAAGAAGTATCTCTGTCCGTAAAGCGTGATAGTATTGGGGCTCAAGGTCACAATATTAAAATTAAAATACTAAACTTCACGAAAATTTGGAGTTGTATCTTAATTTCAGTATTTTGATAATCCTCTATTGATAGCCCTCTTATCCGAAATGGATTTCGAATTTATTTGTTTTTTTATACTTCGCTGCAAATTGAACTCGTTGGAAAGATCTTAACAAAAAGAATATTAATAAAAAATTGGAAAACACATGGGAAAAAAATTATGACAAGAACCCCCAAAAAAATGGAATTTGAAGCAGGCTGCATGTGCGGTGTGAGGCGGGAAGTGATCCGAGAAAGCAGAAGCTCCTGCCATCGCACTCATGAATGCTTGTGCATCTCCGCATCTTTCTTTTACCTCCCATATCCTGAATTCCCACATCCTTAACTGGGATCCACACACATGATGAATTTCAGTAACCCAAAAATTGTCATCAATGGACAATGAATGAGCCACGAGACAATCTGAACTGGAATCCATTTACTGCCAACTCATAACCATTATAGCCAGTCAGTTCCACATCAATTCCATGTCGTTGACACATGGAAAATGGACAAGAAAAAGGCATGGGTAGTTCTGGTTATTTCATTTCATATTTTCTGGTGGGAAACTGAAAAGATTTTGGGGCCGACAGGCATGCAAGAGTTTAAGGAGGAGGAGGAGGAAGGGATACTTTTCGATAGTTTTGATTGTTCCACAGAATAGCAGTAAGATCGGGATGTTGGGGGTTTGATAGATAAATCTAGAGTAGGAAGATAAGTTATGAAATAGTTGCAAAGTAGAGGATTGGACGTTGTAGGAGCAGTGTGGAAGCCAAACCATAGTAGCTGTATGTTCCATAGCGCGTATAAAACCATTTTGTGATTTGCACTGCTTTCAGTAAATGAGTTGAGTACAGAGGCACAACCTCCTTTAAATGTTAGATTTTTCTCACATTGGGTTTCTACAGGTAAATCTAGTGCTCTATTGAATGTTGTTGGAGCCTGGATTTCTATTGTTATTTCGTTTGAATGGTATGCTATGAAGGTGCAGGGAGTATTACTCTTCCCTGTTGAATGAATATACGCATGGTCAAATAAAAGTGTTCTACAGGTACAAAAACTTAGTAATGGCTAAGTTAACATTAAAGAAAGAAAAAACAAACGAATAAATCGTATTGAAGGTCCCTTGTGATGATCCTCACTTGGAATATGCAAGATGATATACAGAGGCATCAACGCCGGTTTTCCTTGGATTTATTATGGAAAGTCAGAGTGTATGCTAACTACACTGAAAAGGTCTCAATAAGGTAGAGAATTGCAACCCTTGGATCAAGAGATGGGCATAAGGAAATGGGTATTACTTCAGTAGTAAACCATAAGCATGGGCGCATATAGATACAAAGTAGTACAAATATGCATGTTTTTATATATTCTGCAGCTAATTTGTTTTTCTACATGTTTTTTTAATATATATATATATATAAAACAGAAGCTCTGCTCCAGAGGATTTTTGGAAAATGGCATTTCCGCTCCAAGCAACATTGGGTGTCATTCTTGATATATGTGCTTATCTTCTATACTTGGTTCTATACTAGAGTCTAGACCATATAAGGAGGTATGGCTCTTGTGGGTGCGCTTAACACAATAAGGCAAAATAGTGTCATCTTCTGGGATACCTCCAATGCTTTTTGGCATTGAATATTTGGTAGTAA
>ML810327.1:100660-112989 GCA_009831015.1 Picea engelmannii
CAACTGGTTCTGAGACTGCAACTGCAACTGCAACTTAGGGTTTTATGAGGAAACCCTAATTTTTCAAACTTCGAATTTTGAAATTCTGATCCAGGGGATAGATGCGCTGAGCTGAGGCGAGTTAGCTGGTGTAGTCGGAATTTTGAAAATCAAACTTTTACCCCCTCAAACTTGATCTGCGGATTTTTGGACTGGTGCTTCTGGTTTTCTGGTACTCTGGTACTTCTGGTACTCTGGTTTTCGGGGACTTTGTGAAACTAGGGTTTCACTTTTCGGGAAATCTAGCCACTGAAAAGGTGCGCTCTAGGTGCCAAATTGATCCTGGGGGGAGGTCGCAACTTTCTAGATGTTTAGGGAGCTGAAAAGAGTTACTTTTGCAAAACCCTAATTTGCAGGTGCTGCAACAGTGACGTTTTTCCTCTTGCAAATTGTGTTTTCTTCAGGTTGGCTCTGAAACCATGTTAATGTTTATGCCATTATTATAGTTCTTTGCATTTCAATAGATAAGAGCATCATAAGAACAAGATCACTGAGAAATACACATTCACAAGAGACACAACATTTATCCTGGGAAACCCTCTAGGGGAAGAAAACCCAACAAAAACTTCCTTATCATAAATTGTTAATACAATGTTCAAGAGATAACTCAAACCAATACAAATAGTCCTCTCCAAAAGATGTGCCACTCTTCTCCTTCTCTCAAACTGGTAATTGCAGCTTGCTTCATAAGAGAATGAGCAAGTGAGTTGTGTGTTAGAAGTGAGGCGCTAGCCTCCTATATAAATAAGACTGGCACATGTGAAAGGGTTTCACTGGCAGGGCCGACCTCTCACTCTGGGTGGGTAAACTCACCTTTAATTAATTCTGGGTCTTCAATAATAACTGTTGGGGCCGACTTCTTATTCTGCCCTTTATAATCGTCCGATGACCAATCCGCAAAAGGGGATTTGGTCCTTATACAATTACCGACATGCTTAATCCACAATGGGGATTAATCCTAATAATAAAATAACAATAATAATAAGAATGCTCTTCGCAGTTACATTATTTCAACATATATTACCATGCTTGTCATCATTTTTGAGTAATATGGAAATTGTGTTGAGTCCCGCCTAGGATTTTTTAATGTTTTTAGTTAATAAAAACTTCCTACAAATATGATATTTTTTAATTGTAAATAATGCCTCAGTTAAAAAAGTGGTACTAGGAGGCATCATATGCCTCGGGGGTACTCATTTCCTTGCATAGAGTACCCACTTTGTGAGTGAAAATAATGAATTTTAATCACTAAAAGTCAATTTTACTCACAAAAGACAAATAAAAGACAAAAAATTAGGAAAACTATTTTTTGGGAAACATGTTTGTTGGCCCTTGACCAAGTTTTAGAGATCCTTGGTCACTTTTGACCTATTTTGGGACTTCGACAGGCTGTTGAAGGCGGAGCGCAAGTCGAAGTGGAGATCGTGGGATATCGGCCCCTTGTTAGGGATTTTTGGGTTTTGGGTTTATGTAACGGATATAGGGATGTCGGTCCATGGGTTTACCCATGTTTAAGCCCATTTTGTAATGTATAAATAGAAAGCTAGGCGACGTAAGTAAGGACGACAAGTGTGTGATGCTAAGTGCTAAGTGCAAGTAGTAGCTGTACATGCTTTGTGCATGCTGTGAGAGACTTGCAAGGCTGAGTGCAAGTGACTGTAAAAGACTGTGTAAAGGCTTTGTGCTGTAACCTTGCTCGGGGAAGGAGGATCTAGCGAAGTGCACGCAGATCTCCTGTCCTATGTGGAGTAGGATTTTGTGGCTCTGTGCATGTAGGAGATTGACAGAAGACAATAAAAGAGAAGAAGAGTTGGTGAACGTAGCCCCAGGCTAGGGGTGAACCACATATATCTTGTGTTGCTATGCTTTGTGCGATGTATTGATGTGTTTACTTGTTTAAGTGCTTTGATATAGATGAATGATAGATAGATCTGTTGATGCTTTGTGCAATGTATTGATGTGTTTACTTGCTTAAGTGCTTTGATATAGATGAATGATAGATAGATCTGTTGATGCTTTGTGCTTAATAATATGGATGAATGCTAGATTTAACCTATGTGAATGTGATTAATGCTTGAATATACTAGATCTGGGTGAATACTGCGATGCTCTGTAATTAGGGTTTTATCTGTGAAGTAGATACTGGTTAAATACTGATGAACTGTAACTGCTAAGTGCTTTGATAGAGTATGGTGCTCACATATCTGTGTCCTAGCTAAGGTTGCAGACACTGGAGTCCTGCAATCACCCCTGCCTCTACGTCGGGTGAGACTTCATCTGCTTCGCAGGTGTTGCCGAAAGGGCCGGTAGTTAGGGTTTGTTGGTGCGCTCTTGAGCGTTGAACCCTTTGTCTACCCCTGTGCCAATAAATGGTTCCGTTGTCGGGACACGAAACTGCGATTGTTGGGAACTGATAGAAAAGAGAAAGCTCTGTGCGTAGATCTGTTGCCCTAGTGCGCAGTATTCTACTTGATCTGTAAAGCTCTGTGCTAAGAAGAGAAGTCAGATCTGAAGAAAAGAGGTAATATCTCGAAGCTTTGTGCTCTGATAAAGGTAAGAACAGTGAAAAGTTTTGATTGAAAAGGTAAGATAAGTGGAAATTTTTGTTTCAAAAGTATGGATCTAGGTATGTATGATAACTTTTGTCCTAGCTTAAAAACTAGGGCACAACTAGAAGAAACAACATTTGATATGAGTAGATCTGATAGAAATGATGAAAGATATGTTATTCCTATGCATAGAAAGAATGTTTGGACTAACAAATGGATGCAAGATCCTAGAAAGAATTTTTTGCAGGTTAGCTACTATGACCCTAGTGCGCAGTACAGAAAAGGCTGGGGATAATTTAAAAGAAAAATAAGATTAACCCTTTGTTATAGTTGCAGAAGACCAGGACATCTTGCTAAGGATTGCCCTGATAGAAGGCCTAGTTGTCTTTGTTGTAAAGCTATGGACCATGAAGTTTTGGATTGCCCTCGAATGATTGCCAAAGTTGAAAGAATGAATATGAGACAAGAAAACCCCAAGGAAGATCAAGAAACTAAAACCATGGAAGAACCCCAAAAAGAATCAGAGAATGTATTGCTACAAATGAAAGAAACCCTGAATGATCACAGAAATATCAACTTATCAAAGATCTTCAAAGAAAAAGAGTCCATAGAAGCAAGAATCGAAGACTTCGACATAGATTGTATTCTGGATAAGGAAACACAGGTGAATATCATGACAGAAAGAACTTTCTGTTATGACTCCTTCATTGGGAGGACTAGGATTATTCAGAGGAAAGCTGATAACTCTATGTGGAAGATTCACCCAGATATCTATGAGTGCTCATGGAGCTTCGATAGAGGAAGATTTTGAGGTTGTTAAATTTATTGAGAACAACGCTCCATTTACTATGTTACTAGGAAAAACCTCGATTGAGAAGGATCAGATCAGAAGAAAAGAAGAGGAAGCCCTCGCACAGAAAAAGCAAGAATTAAAAGATTTCATGACAAGGAGGATAGCGCATTTGGTTGCAGAATAGGAGAACAAATCGAAGTTGTTTAGGACCAAAAACTTGGATGTTGAAGTTGAGAGAACACAAGAAGACTCACATAAGAGTGAAGCACGTACCCTAGACAAATAAGTATTACTCTCTAACCCTATGAAAGAATCTCAACAACGCGAAGTTACTATGCCAAAAGGAGCTAAGAATTAGAATGGAAAAAGAAATATCGAGACAAAGATCACAGGGAAGAAGGCTAGAAAGCTCAGTAAGAAGAAAGCGAAGCTAGAAAAATTGCAGGAGGTCCCCGAGGTAACTTCGCAGAAGGAAGGTTTGAAAAACTGGAACTTCGCTGAGATATCAGAACAGCCCAACATGGTACTTTGCCATGGCGAAACAATATAACCGTTGAAGGCATTATGATCGTTAGACCGACGCTCCCAAACGGTTAGAACAACAGTTATGACTAGAAAGCTCACCATCGGACCGTTGGGACCGCATCTTAACGGACAAAATTTCATTGATGAAGGCTTCTCACCTGTTGGAGAGATCCATTACCTCGCTGTCTACTTAGTCCGTCGACTGTTGCACCGAGAACAATTTTGTGAATTGTATCCGAGCCAACAAGAAAACTCATTGCTACCGCGCTGTGTTTATTGAGATCGACACCTGTTCTATTGCATCGAGTATTCATTCATCGACCTAAGTTATCCGATCGTGAGTGTGCATGTCAGACGAACTCAACGCCGTAGAAAAGTCGGTTGAAGAAGTTCTAATTGATCTGATGGTCGAGAGAGTGATGTCCACAGGAGTTCAAGCTTCATCGACGCGAGGAGTGCAAGCCTCTCAGTCAACTGCTCGCGGATCCGGACCATCTCAAGTTGCAGTAGAGAAGAGAACCAAGCACCGAGATGACTTGGCGAATGCGAAGTTAATCTCGACTATCCTGCCCGACTACATCCCGCCTTTGGCTGGCGCGGTGAGTCGTGACAGTGTCCCGAGAGACTTTGATTACACCCTAGTTACTGCGTACCTCCCGAAGGGGATACGTGCAGTTAGAACGCAGCAGAATAAAATCACAACATTGAAATTCAATGACTTCAAAATGTGTAGAAGGATTCCAAATGAACTAGGCGAACTACTTAGTCAATCAACTAGAATTGGATTGCTGCGAAGCTCAGGATCAGGGCTATGAGTTCCACTTTAGATGGCTCTTGATCCTCATCTCATTTACAGCTTGGGAGATGCCGGAAGGTGTGATCTTTCCGGACATTGCACCGTTCGAACCACTCACTGTGAAGTTCACCACGCTTTGGTACTCGAGCGATATGGGAAAACAGTGGCAGTCGAATGTAGTATTCCACACATACTATCTCCAGTTGAAGAGGACTATTGAAGTTGTGCCTCGTATGACGCCGAACAATCTACACCGGTTCAGGACACTTATAAAGTTTCGCACAGATCGACACTTCACTTACATTACTGCGCGTGCAGACGAGCATAAAGAAGAACTTCAGTCATACTATAAGCTCACAGAAGAGGAACTCGAAGAGATAATTAAGGACTGGACTGCAGAGCTCCTTATCCATGCTGACCTCGCAGAAATGTCCGATCTCGAACAAATTGGCAGCTCAGAGGCCACTCGCGAAGTACATGATACACTTGGAACTAGCAGAAGGAAGAATACAAAAGACATCCAACAATTGAGCAGTGCCTCAGAACAAACTGCTTCAGACTCACCTGAAGGAGGAGGTGATGACGAAGTAGATAAAGAAGAGACCAATGGAAAAGATGATTAGCAGAAGCAAGGCGAAGTAACACCGCCTAAGGATCCTGTTCATGAGGCTGATCCTTCTAATAAAAGGAAGGTTTCCCCCACGAAACCTACTTCCCGAAAGAAATCCAAAGCCACCAGGACTAAGCTGCAGACTGTGCTCACGCTCGATGACTTTGACTTCATCATCGTAGCTGTATCAGACGCCTTGCAGGACATCTTGCAGAAACATGAAGCCAAGCAGGAGGAGATGTACGACAGAATCGAGGTTGAACTTAGAGGGATACAACAGGCCCTTCACTCCAGTCGCGCAGTGTCCATTGCGACCCCACCATTAGAAGCACCAGATTTGGGAGATGAGCCTACCCAACTCTGCAGACTAGCCGATGCGACCGAAGCCCGCCTTCGTCGCGCACAGGAAGAAACAGAACAGGCCACAGAGGCCCTAAAGAAAGTACAAGTAGTCATAGAGGAACGTCGGGTTGCGTAGCAGGAGAAGGTCGACCTCCAAACCAAGTTTGAAGAGGAGAAAGCGCAGATCCAACAAGAGAAAGAACAACTGCTCGCAGAGCAGGTTGGAGTAAAAGAAGCAGTCAGCAGAGCACTTCGCTCTGTGAAAGGCTTAGAGCAAAAGGCGGCATCAAGTAGCAAGGCTTGTTGAAGCCATTCAACAACTTCAACAGAGAATAACAAACTTAGAGCTACAAGCAATGCCACACACCCCGCAGGACGTGCGAGACCAAAGAGAAGCCACTCCCCGAAGCGCAGTTGAGAGGATCAGATCATTCGCTCTGGAATATAAACATCTTAGTAGTAGAAGTGCACAAACCTATGAGCAAATTACCGAAGACCCTGAACTAAAGGCACTGGAGTCATAGCTCCAAGAGGCAAAGCAACAAGCAACAACAGTACAGGCACAATTGAAGCTCTTGTCAGCAGTTGAAAGGATGAAGTGATCCCAGGAACAGTGCACTGCTCAATAGAAGGTCCACACCATACAGAGCAAAGTCATGGAAGTGACTCAGAGGCTCCAACCAGTCCAGGACGAAGCATGCAACCTGTTTGAGGAGATTGAAGGTCGAGGAGCAGAGCTGGAACAAGTAGTTGCTGCAGTCGAACAACGCTTAGAGGGACCTGTCAACTAAGCAGTTATCCAAGAGTTCGTCGAGCAGGACGCCTTGGCGCAGCAACAAGTCGAAGTAGCTCAAGCCAAGATCGAGGCTTTTGAGGCAGAGCTACCCAGACCAGAGTGACTCGGGATGAGTCACAGGTGAGTGTTGGGGGCCTATTGGCGCTTGACCAAGTTTTGGAGATCCTTGGTCACTTTTGACCTATTTTGGGACTTCGACAGGTTGTCGAAGGCGGAGCACAAGTTGAAGCGGAGATTGCGGGATCTCGGCCCCTTGTTAGGGATTTTTGGGTTTTGGGCTTATGTAATGGGTATAGGGATGTTGGCCCATGGGTTTACCCATATTTAGGCCCATTTTGTAATGTATAAATAGAAAGCTAGGCGATGTAAGTAAGGACGGAAAGTGTGTGATGCTAAGTGCTAAGTGCAAGTAATAGTTGTACATGCTTTGTGCATGTTGTGAGAGACTTGCAAGGCTGAGTGCAAGTGACTGTAAAAGACTGTGTAAAGACTTTGTGCTGTAACCTAGCTCAAGGAAGGAGGATCTAGCGAAGTGCACGCAGATCTCCTGTCCTATGCGGAGTAAGATTTTGTGGCTCTATGCATGTAGGAGATTGACAGAAGACAATAAAAGAGAAGAAGAGTTGGTGGACGTAGCCCCAGGCTAGGGGTGAACCACGTATATCCTGTGTTTCTATGCTTTGTGCGATGTATTGATGTGTTTACTTGCTTAAGTGCTTTGATATAGATGAATGATAGATAGATCTGTTGATGCTTTGTGCTTAATAATATGGATGAAGTATTGATGTGTTTATGTGTTTACTTGCTTAAGTGCTTTGATATAGATGAATGATAGATAGATCTGTTGATGCTTTGTGCTTAATAATATGGATGAATGCTAGATTTAACGTATGTGAATGCGCTTAATGCTTGAATATACTAGATTTGGGTGAATACTGTGATGCTCTATAATTAGGGTTTTATCTGCGAAGTAGATACTGGTTAAATACTGATGAATTGTAACTGCTAAGTGCTTTGATAGAGTATGGTGATCACAGATCTGTGTCCCAGCTAAGGTTGCAGACACTGGAGTCCTGCAATCACCCCTGCCTCTACCTAGAGTGAGACTTCATCTGCTTCGCAGGTGTTGCCGAAAGGGCTAGTAGTTAGGGTTTGTTGGTGCGCTCTTGAGCGTTGAACCCCTGTGCCAACAAATTGTTCCGTTGTCGGGACACGAAACTGCGATTGCTGGGAACTGATAGAAAAGAGAAAGCTCTGTGCATAGATCTATTGCCCTAATGCGTAGTATTCTACTTGACCTGTAAAGCTCTGTGCTATAAAGAGAAGTCAGATCTGAAGAAAAGAGGTAAGATTTTGAAGCTTTGTGCTTTGATAAAGGTAAGAATAGTGAAAAGTTTTGATTGAAAAGGTAAGATAAGTGGAAATTTTTGTTTCAAAAGTATGGATCTAGGTATGTTTGATAAATTTTGTCCTAGCTTTAAAACTAGGGCACAGCTAGAAGAAAGAACATTTGATATGAGTAGATTTGATAGAAATGATGAAAGATATGTTATTCCTATGCATAGAAAGAATGTTTGGACTAACAAATGGATGTAAGATTCTAGAAAGAATTTTTTGTTGGACCCTAGTGCGTAGTACAAAAAAGGCTGGAGATCATTTAAAAGAAAAATAGGATTAACCCTTTGTTATAGTTGTAGAAGACCAGGACATCTTGCTAAGGATTGCCCTGATAGAAGACCTAGTTGTCTTTGTTGTAAAGATATGGACCATGAAGTTTTGGATTGCCCTAGAATGATTGCTAAGGTTGAAAGAATGAATATGAGACGAGAAAACCCTAAGGAATATCAAGAAACTAAGACCATGGCAGAACCCCAGAAAGAATCAAAGAATGTATTGCTACAAATGAAAGAAACCCTGAATGATCACAGAAATATCTACTTATCAGAGATCTTCAAAGAAAAAGAGTCCATAGAATTAAGAATCAGAGACTTCGACATAGATTGTATTCTGAATGAGGAAACACAGGTGAATATCATGACAGAAAGAACTTGGGAAATTTTAGGAAAGCTTGTTATGACTCTTTCATTGGGAGGAATAGGATTATTCAGAGGAAAGCTGATAACCCTATGTGGAAGACTCACCCAGATATCTATGAGTGCTCATGGAGCTTCGACAGAGGAAGATTTTGAGATTGTTAAATTTATTGAGAACAACGCTCCATTTAGTATGTTACTAGGAAAAACCTGGATTGAGAAGAATCAAACCAAAAGAAAAGAAGAGGAAGCCCTCGAACAGAGAAAGCAAGAATTAAAATATTTCATGACAAGGAGGATAACACACTTGGTTGCAGAACAGGAGAAAAAATTGAAGTTGTTTCGGACCAGAAACTTGGATGTCGAAGTTGAGAGAACACAAGAAGACTCACAGAAGAGTGAAGCACCTACCCTAGACAAAGAAGAAGTATTACTCTCTAACCCTATGAAAGAATCTCAACAACGCGGAGTTACTATGCCAAAATAAGCTAAGAATCAGAATGGAAAAAGAAATATCGAGACAAAGATCACAGGGAAGAAGGCTAGAAAGCTCAGTAAGAAGAAAGCGAAGCTAGAAAAATTGCAGGAGCTCCCCGAGGTAACTTCGCAGAAGGAAGGTTTGAAAAACTGGAACTTCGCCGAGATATCATAAGAGCGCAACATGGCACTTCGCCATGGTGAAGAAATATAACCATTGAAGGCATTATGACCGTTAGATCGACGCTCCTGAACGGTTAGAACAACAGTTATGACCAGAAAGCTCGCCATCGAACTGTTGGGACCACGCCATAACGGATAGAACTGCATTGATGAGGGCTTCTCACTTGTTGGAGAGATCTGTTACCTCACTGTCTACTTAGTCCGTCGACTGTTGCACTGAGAACAATTTTGTGAATTGTATCCGAGCCAACAAGAGAACTCATTGCTACCGCACTGTGTTTACTGAGATCAACACCTGTTCTATTGCATCGAGTATTCATTCATCGACCTGAGTTATCCAATCGTGAGCATGCATGTCGGACGAACTCAACGCCGTAGAGAAGTTGGTTGAAGAAGTTTTAATCGATCTGATGGACGAGAGAGTGATGTCCATAGGAGTTCAAGCTTCATCGACGCGAGGAGTGCAAGCCTCTCCGTCGATTGCTCGCGGATCCGTACCATCTCGAGTTGCAGTAGAGAAGAGAACCAAGCACCGAGATGACTTGGCGAATGCGAAGTTAATCCCGACTATCTTGCCCGATTACATCCCGCCTTTGGCCGACACGGTGAGTCGTGACAGTGTCCCGAGAGACTTTGATTACACCCTAGTTACTGCGTACCTCCCGAAGGGGATACGTGCAGTTAGAACGCAGCAGGATAAAATTGCGACATTGAAATTCAGCGACTTCAACCTAGGGGACCACAAGAATTACATTATGCTCGCTCCTCACAGAGACTTGAATAGGACGAAGGGGAAGAACTCAAAAATTATCCCCCAACCATGGACTATGAACCTCGCGCAGTCCACCATCCTGAATGTGATGAAGATTCCACATTTTGGAAGGCACTAGGAGGTTAATGCGTGTGTCAATCTCCTGCTATAATGTTACCATGGCGGCTTTCTATCGCTAGACACACTGCTCAATAGCAATGCGAAGTAACACCGCCTAGGGATCCTTCAAGACGCACTGCTCAATAGCAGGTCCACACCATACAGAGCAAAGTCATGGAAGTAACTCAGAGGCTCCAAACAGTCCAGGACGAAGCATGCCAACTGTTTGAAGAGATTGAAGGCCGAGGAGCAGAGCTTGAACAAGTAGTCGCTACAGTCGAATAGTGCTTAGAGGGACCTGTCAACGAAGTAGTTATCCAAGAGTTCACCGAGAAGGAGGCCTTGGCGCAACAACAAGTCGAAGCAGCTCGAGCCAAGCTCGAGACTTTTGAAGCAGAGCTACCCAAACCAAAGTGACTCGGGACGAGTCACAGGTGAGTGTTGGGGGCTTGTTGGCCCTTGACCAAGTTTTGGAGATCTTCGGTCACTTTTGACCTATTTTGGGACTTCGACAGGTTGTCGAAGGCGGAGCACAAGTCGAAGCGAAGATTGCGGGATCTCGGCCCCTTGTTAGGGATTTTTGGGTTTTGGGCTTATGTAATGGGTATAGGGATGTTGGCCCATGGGTTTACCCATATTTAGGCCCATTTTGTAATGTATAAATAGAAAGCTAGGCGATGTAAGTAAGGACGGAAAGTGTGTGATGCTAAGTGCTAAGTGCAAGTAATAGTTGTACATGCTTTGTGCATGTTGTGAGAGACTTGCAAGGCTGAGTGCAAGTGACTGTAAAAGACTGTGTAAAGACTTTGTGCTGTAACCTAGCTCGAGGAAGGAGGATCTAGCGAAGTGCACGCAGATCTCATGTCCTATGCGGAGTAAGATTTTGTGGCTCTATGCATGTAGGAGATTGACAGAAGACAATAAAATAGAAGAAGAGTTGGTGGATGTAGCCCCAGGCTGGGGGTGAAACATGTATATCATGTGTTGCTATGCTTTGTGTGATGTATTGATGTGTTTATGTGTTTACTTGCTTAAGTTCTTTGATATAGATGAATGATAGATAGATTTGTTGATGCTTTGTGCTTAATAATATGGATGAATGCTAGATTTAACCTATGTGAATGTGTTTAATGCTTGAATATACTAGATCTGGGTGAATACTACGATGCTCTGTAATTAGGGTTTTATCTGTGAAGTAGATATTGGTTAAATACTGATGAACTGTAACTGCTAAGTGCTTTGATAGAGTATGGCGATCACAGATCTGTGTCCCAGCTAAGGTTGCAGACACTGGAGTCCTACAATCACCCCTGCCTCTACCTCGGGTGAGACTTCATTTGCTTCGCAGGTGTTGCCGAAAGGGCCAATAGTTAGGGTTTGTTGGTGCGCTCTTGAGCGTTGAACCCTGGGTCTACCCTTGTGTCAACAATGTCGGGGACATGTTTTGAGTCAACTCACCCTATCTTTGAGATAACTAAGCCTTGTTGGCACACAAGAGTGAGTCATGGGTGAGTTGGGCATGAGTTGACTTGAGTTTGGTGAGTTTCCCATTGAGAGGTGTGCCCCTCTTGAGGAGATGTGGCGCACTCTAAAGGAGGGTTGCATACATCCTGAGAGCTGGCGCCCTCCCTCGCTACCTCATGCTCACATGTGGCATCTTGGGGGAGTTGAGAGAGAGGTGGCAGCCCCACCTCTCACACTTGTCAAGCTTGTGTTCTCCAAGTGGTGCATCCTCCCTCCTTGGGAAGTGCACCCCTCCTCTCTCCCATTGCAGAGTTAATTGGAGTTTGGGAAGTGTTATCGCACGGTTTGTAGGAAAGGTTTAAGTAGCTTGAGTCAAGGCTTAAAACCGGCGTAACAGGAGCTTCCTCACCCATTGTCACCTCGATGGGGAGCTCTTTCTATTTAGGATGGCTAGTCCAAGGGAGACGTCCCTATGTAATCTGGTTTCTGAAGGGCTAAAGGTTCAATGGATCAAGGTAAGAAGTTCCCTTTCACAGATTACTGCCAAGAATGAGATAGTCAAGGGAGATGTTCCACTGATGAGGCACCTGTTTGCGAGACAAAACAAACAAAGCTAGAGAATGTGCTGCAGTGGGTTAGTACTTCACAATATCAATGACTATCCTCAAATATACATATACGAGCAATGATTAGATGTAATTATTGACAAAGTCAATGATTACTAAACAAAGATAGATAGCTTATATCACTTCTTCAAATAAGTACAAAGAGATAATGACATTCAATGTATACAATCAATCCCAATTATATCACAATGCAATAAATATCTCAAATATGCTCATATAATTAAT
>ML810328.1:12212-28027 GCA_009831015.1 Picea engelmannii
GAACCAGGGTCAATCAAAACAGATACCAGATGATTGGAGATCATACCTTCTATTTCCACCACTGAAGCTTGGTGGTCATCCTGGTCATTGTCCAAGGCTGCATAAATCTGTGGCACACTCTTGGCCACATCGTTGACTGTGGTAGCTTCCTGCAGGTTATAAATCTTTCGACTGTTCTGTTTTCGGAGTGGACAGTCTCTCCAGAGATGATCTCCCCTGCAATCCCAGCATTCCAAAGGTTTTCTCTTTGGGTTATCAGTCTTTATGGGTATAGGTCCAGAAGTTTTATTTCCATCCACCGAGGAAAAGTTATGTTGGAGTACACTCCGGGTTGGAAAGTTCATTATGTGGTTCTTCTTGTAGTTTTTAAATCCCGAGGATTTGCTCCCTTTCGTCTGAAATTTTGAACCATTCTTTTGTTTCCAGTCTCCACGGGATTCTACCCGATGTCCATATTGCTCATGACAATAAGTTGCCTTTCGTATAGTATCTTCTAAGGTCTTTGGTTCATCAAACTCAATTCGGTTCCGGTATTCCTTGGGTAGCCCACTGATGAAGTGTTGTGCCTTCGCCTTCTCTGCTTTGATGTAGGGTACATATCTTAGTAGGTCAAGGAATTTGTTGACATACTCTTCCATAGTAAGTTGTCCCAGTTTGAGTTCATAGAACTCTTTATCCTTTTCGTCGAAATACCTTTCCGACAAATACTTCTTCCGGAAGTACTTCTCGAACCGTTTCCAAGACAGGTCCTCCTCACGGACCCCCTTCATATTCTTAAGGTCTTCCCACCATATGGAAGCCTTCCCGTTCAGATTGAAAGTGGCCACTTGGGCCTTCAAGTTCTCGGAGAAGTCATGGACTCTGAAATATTTCTTCAGCCCAAGTAGCCACGCCTCAGCTTCCTCTCCCTTCTTTATCTCACCGTCGAAGGAGGGAGGTTTGGCCTTTCTAAACTCCTCAAATTTGTGACTCTTGGAAGTCTTTTGCTTCTTCCATTTTCTGCGAGAATAAGAACTGGTTCTGCTGCTAGAAGAGCCCTCTGAATCGCCAGCTTCCTTCTCAGTGGAATCGTCTGGCATTGGTCCTTTAACTTTAGGGTGGACCTTTATGGATGTGCTTCTTTCAGTGTGGCCACTGACACGACCATGATCCTTCATCTCAGGTTCATGTTGCATTTGTCGTTGTAGGTCAGATAAGCTTTGCAGTAGAACTGCATTAATCTCGGTTTGCTTTTCTTTCTCTTTCATCATTCTTTCATTGTCATCCTTGCAACTTTGCAATTCGGCCATGAGACTCCTCACCATCTCAACTAAGTCTGGAGGGGTTCCTATTGCTCTTATTTCATCAGACTCCTCATCTCTGTTGTGGGAGCCTTCTCCCACCTCTTGGTGAGTCACCATACTCTGCATTTGTAGATTCCCGCGGTTGATCGTCCGCTTGAGTGAAAAGACAAACGCTGGATATTAGTCAAGAGTTAAATACATTTTATAATTTGTGCATAATTCCATAATTCTTTCACATGCATACACAGTCGAGTGTTCATATTCCAAGTTTTTAATCCTGGATAAGATAGTCAAGTCAGGGGGTTACTTCCCATAGGAGTGTTTCGTACGAGGTTTATGTGCGACTGGTGCGACTGGTGCATGAGCCCAATCAGGCCAAGTGTTGTAACCATGCTCTGATACCACTTTGTAACACACCCACTATCGTAATTTGAAAATTTTGGGTTAATCTCTCAATAATGAGAATCCCCCTTTAAAAAGGTTGCATTAGCGAACTACCAATCCCTGATTCCATATCGGGATTCGGGGTTTCGGACTTTCCACCGTCGAGAGTCCCTGTCCTCTCGATTCCCCGATTCGCGATGAGCTCCTCCTCTGGTCTTAGCCCCCTCTGGCTAGGCTCTCTAGTCCACGTGACTAGTTCCTATATGACTGCAGTCATATGCTTTCGCCGAGGTTTTGGGGTTTGCGATGTCACCATGTTTATGTCCACGGGACTCGCGATTCTCCGATCCCTAATGCGCTCCTTCACGCGCTAGCCCTCCCAGTTCAACTCCCACTCATATGAACAACTCCCATGACCACAACCTTATCCTGTCGGTGCTACGGGGTTTCAAATGACAAAGTGCATACACCCACAGGATTCCTGATCGTCTAAGTCTCGATTCTCTGTTTAGTTGACAGCTTTCCTCCACTACGACGCTGTCCTCCTCCTCTGCTGTTCTGACAGTTGTTCCCCACTGTTCGGGTTTTCGAGGATCACGGTATCAAAGTGCACATATCACTTGTCTACGGGATTCCCGATTTCCCGATGAACCAAGTGTCGACGGCGCCCGATCCTTGGCCACGCGTCCTTCTAGATGGATAGCTCAGATTAACTCTTGGGATTTCGAGACTTTCGAAGTATCAGTTCTCATGCCCTCGAGAACTCCGATTTCCCGATTTGCAACTTTCGTCCGATCCCTGACACCTGTCCCGTGTGAACAGACGGCTCAGATCTCGTCATTATATCGGATATCGCGAAATCATGATTTCTAATGCAACAATTCCTTTGTCTTTGGAAATCCCGAAGTGCCAAACCCTGACTCCTAGGGATCCTCTGACACATGTCCCTGCAGATGGATGGTTTAAAACTCCCGTCGGGATATCGTGAATCACGATTCCAACATGCAAGAGGTTCTTGCCTCTGGGAACCCCGATTCTCCGATTTGTGACTTCCTCGGATCTTCCGACACGTGTCCCTGCTGATGGGCGGTTCTGAGCTTATCGGGATTTTGCGGATTGCGAATCTTGGCGCAACAATATCTTTACTCCTGGAATCCCCGATGGGTTAAATCCTGACTCCAGCCTTGATGTCCGATGCGTGTCCTGCCGAGATCAACGGCTAGGATCCTTTCTCGGGATTTCAAGACTTTCGAAGTCCTGTTTCCCTTTCTCTCAGGAACTCCATTTCCCCGATTCACGACTCTTCGGGATCTCTTGCCACGTGTTCTGGCTGAGATCCACAGTTGAGATTCTCCTTCAGAGTTTCAAGACTCAAAAGGGTCTCAGTTCTCTTCGGCCTGTGAAACCCCGACGACTCCAGAATCCCGACGACTTCCCTGAGTGTTAACACGTGTCCTACCAAGATCAACGACTAGGATTCCTTCTCTGCACACTAGGGTTTGACTCCGATGCAACTTCTCGAGATCCGACGGCTGACGGGATTTTGTCAATCTTCTCTGTAAGATCCTGACCGTCGATTTCTTCCTCCTTGAGGATCTTCTCGAGAATGGCTAAATATCCCTTCTACGAGAGGGAATCTCTACTAGAGATCTATTCCAGGGCTCTCCTG
Organism: Picea engelmannii; assembly: GCA_009831015.1. NCBI lineage: Eukaryota > Viridiplantae > Streptophyta > Pinopsida > Pinales > Pinaceae > Picea > Picea engelmannii. The sequence continues at coordinate 15,549 of ML810328.1, forward strand.
GAGACGGATAGAGGAAATAGCTTCCCAAGGACGGGCTGGGTGCCTAACTTAGTTCAATCTAAGCATAACTAAACTTATTTATCAACGTAAGTCGTGCATGGTATCCTCTGTGATAAGCATATATCAACTTATTCATATCAAACATTACGCGGACACTCTCATGCTGCAATCCTTTACAATTTCACAGTTCTATGAGCCAATATCTAATCCTTATCATCAATTACTACACAGACATTCTTACACAGGAAACATTTGCAATTCCTCAAGCCTATAAACATATGTGACAACATATAAATTAAAAACGCAATATGAGCAAAACACTTATCAGAAATATTTTCAGCAATGGAAGCAACTACTGAGAAGGGTGCTCGTTTCCACCCAACCGTAGGCGTAGCGATTCCTAATGGATTTACCACTAGCCACCCCCGAGCTGAGACCACGATGTCCTGAGACCTGCGTCTCTCTGTCTACCAGTGCCCAGGAGCAAAGGTTGCAATCCTTCCTCTCTGCGATCACTCACTCTACGTAGAATTGCCAGAGTTCCCCTCCCGTCTTCCCCTTCAATCGCTTCTGCCATACGCCTTATCCTCTCGTGAGGTTGTGTGTGGCACGATTACCCTCGCGTTGGTCAGTCATGATGGCTCTACAGATAGGCAATTCACCTCCCCATCCCTCATCAAGCCATCAACCTACCGGCCTGCAAGGCATTAATTTCAGGGCTAGCGAGCCGCTTTTGGTTCTCTGGGCTAGTGGAGTCCAAATACGGTATTTAATTCTTGGTGGAAGTTAACGCCCCCATTTCCAGGTGCCCTCCACCACCATCGTGGTCTCTTTTCCGCACATCCCCTCTCAGCAGTTCTGCAATAAATTCAAACTATTATTTACATTCATTGATCTCTTCTGCAGGTCCATTTACATCACATATTCATACTTATGAGTTTTTCCATAGTCCTTGGCCAGTTCAGTTATATTTACAATCTGGGGGAAACAGGGTATTACAGAGGAACAAAGCAACAAATAAAGTTAATATAAATCATTGCTAAAGGAATACATGTAAGGTAAAGAAGTTCATAATTGATATTGAAAAATTATTCTTCCACTAACATCTCAACCTCAACATGATGAGACTATGAAGATTGATAGTGAAAGTCTCTTTTGGTTTTGATAATAATAATGTGAGTTCTACATTGTGATTTAAACACAATTAGGTACAATATGTATTCCCTTTTAGTTGTTAGTTACATGATATCATGTTTTTAAAACCTTTTTACTACATTTTCACAAACATTATTAGTATCATACTTGACAATTGTTTTGTTTCATAGACCATCATTACTATAATTTTTCATCTTAAAGATAATACTTTATATTATGGACATATTTCATCGATGTGCTCCATTTTGTGAAAATGTGTATCTTATGATACATATATCATTATGTCATTTGAACATTTGTGTCCATTTTTGTGAAATGTGTACCTTATGATACATATACCATTATGTCGTTCAAACATTAGTATAGAAAGCTCCTAGGGCCCAATGTTGTTCAATATCATTTGTTTTTATGATGGATTTTTTATTTTCTTTAAATGGAATTTTTTATAGCTTTAAGTACATTTATATATTTAAATTATATGTGTATGTGTATAATAATGACTCTATTGACCTATATATATATATATATATATATATATATATATATATATATACACATTATCAAACATTTCATTTGTGGGTTTCCTATTAGGCTAACCCCCATTACATATACATTTAACCCTATTACTTATACATGTAACTCCACATATATTTTTATTAGATCATAGCAAGTGCGCTAGAAAATAGACCTTGTATTAGGAAGTACGCTAGAAAAGAGAGCTTGTATTAACAAGTAAGCTAGAAAGGTTGGTTAGGTAACTACTACAAACTGTCATTCTAATGAGGTATAGAGTTGTTTGTACCCTCTCGTGATAAGTGAGTAGGGTAGTGGTTTGTGGATAAATGGATATATTTTTTGGTATGTTCATCAGACAATATTTCCAAATCCATATATACCTAATGTCATATAGATGGATTCTAATTCTGCGTGTCAATGTCAACAACAATGAAAATTGTAGGAGGAAATCCATTAACTTTTTAAATTGTGAAGGTTTAAAGCCATGTGTTTCCTCCCTCTATTAATGGGATTGAATGAGAGATACCATGTATATTTTCTTAGTATCCATTGTCATCTCATTGACACAACTATAAGGTTGTATTTAAACAAGAATTCTTATGGTTAGGTGGTGAGTGCTTTATTAAAAATTATTTTCCTACGCTTAAATTTACATCAAATGCATGTTCTTTGTGTTATTTGAAATATGGTATTTTTGTGTTAAATTATATGTGTTGAATGTTTTAGGTTTCATACCAATTAAACAACCTATTCTTCACATAGATTCAATCCTAAATTTAAAGTTTCATTCAATCCTAAATTTAAAGTTTCATGGTTGGTTTGCATAAGTACCTTAGGTAATTAATTTGGTGGAGTGGGGAAATTTTGAGGGCTTGTGATTGAAAAATTTTGATTAGACATTTTGACATGGGTCCTAAAGGTGGGAGTTGGGCATGCCACAAATAAATAAAGACATCAATTGCATTATATGAAAGCCACAAGTATATTTTCTTAAGTAGATCGATGATTTGCAATGTTAAAATTATATTTTAAACATTGATACCAACATAACATGGGACATGTAGTGGCAATTCCTACCATTTATATTGTATTTGTTAGTATTGTTGAAGAAATAACTTAAAACAATGCTACTATATAATCAAGGTTGAGATAAGCACCTTTGTTACATGGAAAAATATTGGTCTTCGTTGCTCTTTTTAGATTTATTGATTATGCATGGGTTTCCATCGTGGTTTGGTTTAAAAGTATTTATTGTGTGCCTCAAATATCATGAGAATTTATGAAGGGTAATATATATTGTATCATGATGGTTACCATGAGGCACCATGCTACCATAAAGAAGAAGTAAAGAGTGGAGTCACCATTTAATTTTAGGGGGAAAATGAGAAACCCTGGCAAAAGCAAAGAGAAGAAGAAAATAGAAAGGGGGAAGGCAAATAGTTACATAGGGTTGAGTATGTGACCTAGGGTTGTATTATTTACAACAATTAAATTAGGTCTAAAAAAAACTAGAAATATCAACAAATTAACAAAGGAATTAAAGTTAACATGGGTTAATTTACCAATATCCTTTCATGAGATAATTAACCTTATTTTTGAAGATGAAAGAGAGGTGAGAAGGAAGAAATCTCTCAGAATAATGATACTATAGGTGTTGAAGTCGCTTGGATTGAAGATGAGAAATTCCATAACACTTCAAGAGTTGGATTTCTCCACTAGAACAAACCTACACTGATGCAGGAGCATCGCTCTACGTCAGCACGCGCTAGTTGATTAGCACAAGCGGTGTGCATTCAAGGAAGGGAGAGGTGCCACCCTCTCATTTTGCCTTCAAGAATCTAAAGCGTGATTAAGGAAATTAATGTTGACAGGTTGATAGAGCCAAGTTGTGCCTTCGCATAAGCTATAGATGAGATCACCATTAAGTGGTTGATGGTAGGAGGGATCTGCATCCAATTTGGATCAGATTTCCATCATTGTAATCTACCCATTAGACAGGCGTTTTGAATGGTGATTAGACACCACTAGCTTAGCTTGGAGGGAAGCTCATTGAGCCCCTCTTGCATAAACTCTTGTATTGTTTCTAGTAGAGCACGTATCGCAGATAGAGATAGGGGGAGAAACACAGAGAGTCGAGACTCGGTTGCAATTTGGGCTCATGTATTGTAATGGACATTCCACCATTAATAGAAAAAGGACATATTTTCATGTTTGTTAATTTTTGTGTAATGGATGTCTAGTTATGAATGTCATTCATATGTGTTTGCACTGTAGATGTCTGTTAGAAATCATCTGCAGGGATAGAGTTATAATCTTCTATCTGTGAGTGTGTTGGATTAAGTCTAGTTCTCAAGGCTAAGTGCAAGGAGTGCATCGAAAAAGGAAAGGATATGCCTTAAGACTTTCAAAAGGGCTTGGAGAGAAGTCATCGAAAGAATGATCCAAGCGCAAGGAGTGCACCAAGGATACAATAAGTTCATATTACAAGCTCAGGAGGAAGGGATTTAAGTTTCTAGGCAGGCACAAGAAAGTCCACGGAAGGACGCAGAGGAATTGAGAACCTCGAAGGTTTCAAGCCGAGAAAAATCTCGGAAAGACTAGCGTAGAAATTTGCAAGGAGTGCAGAGGAAAGGCCGAGAACAGTCTTGGAGAGGTTAGCACAAGTGTCACGGATGTGATAGAAGGACAACAAGATGAGACTTTCATGGAGAAGGAGAAGATATTGAAGTCTATTCCAACATAAGAGGAGCACCCAGTTGAGTTACTCACTCAGTGGGAGATGGAGTTAAGGGAATTGGAGGATTGTTTAGACAGTCTAGAACTAGAAGGTGGATGCCACGAGATAGTCATGCCATAGGAGACATGCAAACACGAGTTGCAGCTGGAGGAAGTTGGAATGGAACCAACCGAAGAACTGACAGGAGTTAGTCTGTCAGAGGAGGTAGTTAAACAACAGTTCATAGATGAGACTGTGGAATTGGAGTCTGCAGCAGAGTGCAAAGTCAACTTCACAAGGGATGAAAGAAGCATGGGATATCAGGACAATCCACCCATAAAGCAACATGAAGAGTTGCAGTCGAGAAAAATGCACGAGAGGAACCAACCAATGAAGCAACTGGAAGAAGCCATAAAAGAGATAAGGAGGATGATGTTGAGGTCAGCAGAAGAAGCGACCAACAAGGAGAAGCTGGACAAAAAGGAACCTAAACAAGAAGCAAAGAAGATGAAGGAGAAACATCAAAAGTGAAATAGAGGAGCCAAAGAACAACTCCAGGAGAAATTTTGGGATCCAGGAGGATTTCAATAGAGTTGGGAAGTTCATGATCAAGAGCTCATGAATTTTCGTATCCGTGGAGTATGATGCAGGAGCATCGCTCTTCCTCAGCAAGCTCCATTTGATTAGCACAAGTGGTGTGAATTCAAGGAATGGAGAGGCACCACCCTCTCATTTTTCCTTCGAGAATCTAAAGCGTGTATAAGGAAATTAATGTTGATAGGTTGATAGAGCCAAGTTGTTCCTTCACACAAGATATAGATGAGGCCTCCATTAAGTGGTTGATGGTAGGAGGGATCTGCATCCGATTTGGATCTGATTTCCATCATTATGATTTGCCCATTAGACAGGTGTTTTGAATGGTGATTAGACACCACTAGCTTAGCTTGGAGGGAAGTGCGTCGAGCCCCTCTTGTATAAAATATTGTAATGTTTCCAGTAGAGTAGACATCGCAGATAGAGATAGGGGGAGAAACACAGAGAACCGAGACTTGGTTGTAGTTCAGGCTCATGTATTGTAATGGACATTCCACCATTAATAGAAAAAGGAAATATTTTCTTGTTTGTTAATTTTTGTGTAATGGATGTCTAGCTATGAATGTCATTCGTATGTGTTTTCACTATAGATGTATGTTAGAAATCATCTGCAGGAATAGAGTTATAATATTCTATCTATGAGTGTGTTGGATTAAGTCTGGTTCTCAAGGTTAACTGCAAGGAGTGCATCGAAAAAGGAAAGGAGTGTTGATTTTTCAATAAGCTAGGTTAAGCATGAAGTTCATTCCATTTTTAGCATTTAACCATAAATGTTGCAGCAACCAAGATCACAAGAAGAAGCACCATGGACAAGAACACAAGAAGTATCCTGGGAAACCCTTCTCAACAAGGGAAGAAAACCCAACCAAATCCTTTTCTATACTCCTTAAGAGAAATACCTTCACCACCAATAAACCCTAGCAGACAAGAGGGTTCTCAAACCCTAGAATACTAGCTCCCAAGAGAGGTGCGCAATTTAGTGTACTTACTGAAATTTCCAAACTCACTTGAACGATATATTTCCTCAATTGGAGAATTTACCTTTACTTATACTAACCTGAACCTGTCAACAGAAGTGTCTATTGGCACAACAGGGTCGACCTCACTAGCTTATAATATAATTAATATTAACCAGATTAATTATCTTTTACATTAATTAACAGTCACATTAAGGTGGGGTCGACCTGTACCCTTTACATTACAATTAGGGTTACAAGAGGTCTGACTCTTGTACAATATATCAAAGGATCTTATACACTCACTAGTGCTCATACACTAGGGGAACATCCATAGGGATGCCCATATCTCTGGCTCGTTGCATTACATAGAAGAACCAGATCTTCACACGTTCACATGTGCTCATCCACAAGCACGTCCACTCTACAGATCTTCTTTCTCACTGCATCACACAGAAGAATCATCTAGAGTTTCTCATCAATTATGTTGCTGAGAGGAGGATAACACATCATATTCATTTATGTTCTCATGAGGATGCACCCAACACTTTGGGGTTTCATATGTTCACCTTGTGCTCAACCACAGGCAAGCCCAACTCAACAGATTACCTTTCCCATAGGATAATCATATGCAGTTCTTCTCAACTCTCTGAATAGAGGAGGTCATCTCTACATTCCAGCTATGTCTTAGATAGGAACCACATACCCTCTTCGGGGGATTTCTCTCAGGTTTGTAAGATGGATAATATCTCACATAGATGCAATGATCCACATCTCACAGGTTTGTAATATGGAGAATGTCTCACATAGCTGCAATCATCAACACTCCCTCTCATCCAGGGAGGCATTATTCATCATGCCAAGTCTCACATGGATGTACTTTGAATTTTTTCTTGGCTGGAGTCATCAATACTCCCTCTCAACTAGTAAGGAATTCTTCAGCAAGTTTGTTTGGTGAAGATGTTTGTAATCTTCTCAAGCATAGGAAGGTATTGTATATGTATGATTTTTCCTCTGCATCATATCTCTGATATTTCATCTCTTCGTGTTTCAATCCATCAGGAAACACTGGTTTCTCAAGGAGATTTATAAATGGATCTTGGTTATCATCATAGGATCCATATCATGATCAAGTAATTCTGTCAAAAGATGTCCAAAGGGGTTGGATCCAATGGTGGAAAGTGAGGAGTTTTTCACCGTTGGGAAAATTTCAATTCCCATGAGGGCCTAACCTGAAGCCATGGGGGCACCTTGAGGTAGTGGTCGAATGTGTGGTTTCACCCAAAGATATTATATTAAATTATATCGTGACCTGTGCACACATAAGTGGATCAAAGCCCACCCCCATGTCCTTCAACTTTTTTAGCCCCCCAGGGGGCAGCTCAATTAGAAAGTGTCGTGAAAATGAAGTGTTATGAAGTTCCATGAGGTTTCGAGTTCAAATCCCCCCGACTTACCCTGTGTGCCATGTAAGGGGAATCGTGGGAACATATGGAGGTTATAGTGCTAGAAATTGGATAACACGACCATGTGTAACGCGAGTACGTACCCAACTAGTTGTTGATTCCGCCAAACATAAAAAAAAAAAAGTTTGTCAAAAGCTTGTGAATCCATACTGCTTTGCACACTCAATGGTACATACTCTGCTTATGTGGTATTTAGGGCCACAAAGATTTTTGTTTCCTGCTGTGTTAGGAAACCATGAGAAAATTCATGGTAGAACATCAACTGGATGTGCTCTTCTGGTCCACTATACTTTTTGCTCAATTTGAATCATCATATCCTGCAAACTCAAGTTCACTTTTGGAGACATATCTCAGACCATATCCAATTGTGCCTCATGTTTTTTTGTTGTCTAGTGAGTCTGTCTCGGTTGACTCATGAAATGACTAGGCACATCCACTGCATGGTATGAATCAAGTTTGGTGTTAACCAGATACATCAGTGATACAATGCAGATCAATCTTGTCTGAGTCATCATCAATCTTCTCCTTTTAAATTTATCACGGTGGATTTTGTATTATGTCATACTTGAACTTCTTTAGTATCTTTACTGTATATTTTCCTTGACTCAGGAAAATCTCATCGGTCCTCTGTCATACTTCTTGTCCCAAGAAGTAGTGCATCATAATCAGATTCTTCATCTCAAATTCAGGAGTCAAGGATTACTTGTATCCAACAACAAGACTTCTTGAATAAGCTACAAAAAATCAAGTCTTCGTCATCAACACTGTAATGACATAGGTTTGGATCAACAATACTCTAGTTGTTCTCCAAACTCAACAAGAATTTATCTATAGTATCCAGCTCATGGATGGTAGTACAAATGGAAGTGTAATGGGTTTACTGGATCAAGTGTCTCATCATAGACAACTCCCTCTGTTTGTGAGAAACCTCTGGCTATAGATCTTGTTTTTTATTTCTAAACACTTCCATCAACTGCATGTTTGATCTTATAGATACACTTGGAAGTTACTACAAACTTCCCTTATGGTTCCTTAATAATATCACATGCATCATTCTTCAATATATATTGGTATTCTTCTTGTTATGGCATATTTCCATACATGTTCTCATGTGGCTTCTTTAAGACAAGGAGGCTCAACATCAATAAGGTGGCTCATGACTGAAGGATAGCTTTGAAGATATATTCTACTTTCTCAGGATGTGCCTTAAGAGGCTTGTATGTATCTCTGCCTCTTGCAAAGTGAGTATAGGTAGGCCTTTTATTCCCTACTTCAATATCTCTGAGCATATCAACAGAAGAAACTGGATCAACTGGAATAATGTTTGTCTCCCTCTGAACTGTTGAAGGTGGAGAAGGTATTGTCTCAATGTCAATCTCCATCTGACATTCTCTAGGTTTTTTTGAATGGGTATCTCTTCTTTAAGGACAACATCTCTGATTTTATCATATAATAATCAATCAAATATGGTTTGGATTCCTGTACTAGGGATAATGGTCCAAGTCTTTGAGGGATCCCATACTAGGGATTTATTCAAAAATGTGATCAACTATAAAATTTGAAATCAATTGGTTTACCTAGTTTGTGGTCATGCTTTAGTTTTAGAGGAAGTACTTCTCCTCTCTCTTTTCTTCATTCTTTTGAGGTGGGTATGGATCAATGTCAGTGGTGAAAGCATATTGTCTTCCCTTCTTCCTGGTTGGACATTTTCTTGCATAGTTTCCATAACTGTCACATCTAAAGCACTGAATTTCTGAAACATCTCTTCTTTGATAACCTGGATTTGATGAATACTTTTCACCTTTAAATGTTTGCTTGAAACTTATTTTGAATTTTCCTCCTTTCTTTGTATGAAGTACATGAGCATGATTTTCTTCCGAGGAGTCTTCCACTCCTCTATTTCTGAGTCTAATTTCTTCTTGAGTACAATATGTCCATAAACGATCAAAGGTTGGTAGAGATTATCTTCCACTGATACTATGAAGGAAAGTCTCCCACGATTTTGGAAGGTTTTGGAGAGTGGTTAAGACAAGTTCTCTATGAGACATGATATCTCTGATGGTTTCTAGTTGTTCTTTAATATCTGATAACTTCATAAAGAAGATGGAAACGGTGTCACCCTGCATCATCTTGGTTCTTTGAAGTTGTCTCTTTAAGGTAAGATCTTTGAGGCTGTTGTCACTTTCAAACATTCCTTTTAAGGATTCATACATATCATAGGTTGTCTTCAGGTTGGCAATACAAGGTGATCTCTTACTGAGTAGATGATTAATTTTCTTTCTTTGATATCTTCTTCCTTTCGTATCTTCTTCTCTATATCTGTAGTTGTGGCTGGTAGGGTTTTAGTTACCACATACAAGAGGTCATCTTCTTCAAGGGTGACTTGAAGCCTTGATTTCCAGGAGATGAAATTGCTTGCTCCATCAAGCCTATCTTCTACTAAGGCTATGCTCTTCATTTGATTGGTTTCTTCAAACTCTCGCCAACTGGATTTTGAAAACCTAATGATTTGGTTGGATTAGTAACCTTGGATTATGTTGGATTTATGACTACCAACAATCAACTTGATAGTGTCCCAGAGATGCTTTCTAATTCAGGAGAAACATTTCTTTAGAAATCTATAATTAATATTCTGCAGGAAATTTTGGCACCTTAGAAACCCTAGGGCCAAAAATCAAAATTTCTCAGAATTTCACTTTGAGAGATTCTAGAGATGCGTTGGAGGAGTTCATACTCTTCTATGACAAAATTGGCCCCAGCTTCCAAGCATTAAGGGTTGAATCACCATTGAAAGGAAGGTTGTACAGAATTTTCTGGAAACCCTAGAAGGGTCGTATGGTTCTGCAGAAGGTGAGATGAGACTTGGTGGATGCTTGTGCAATGGGTTATTTCAAGACCTATGATCTGATACCATGTTGATTTTTCAGTAAGATAGGTTAAGCATGAATTTCATTCCATTTTTAGCATTAACCATAAATGTTGCAGCAACCAAGATCACAAGAAGAAACACCATGCACAAGAACACAAGAAGTATCCTGGGAAACCCTTCTCAACAAGGGAAGAAAACCTAACCAAATCCTTTTCTATACTCCTCAAGAGAAATACCTTCACCACCAAGATAAACCCTAGCACACAAGAGGGTGCTCAAACCCTAGAATACTAGTGCCCAAGAGAAGTGCGCACTTTTCCCAAGGAAGTGTACTTGTTGAAATTTCCAAACTCACTTGAAAGATATATTTCCTCAATGGGGAATTTAACTTTACTTATACTAACCCGAACCTGTCAACAAAAGTGTCTATTGTCACAACAGGGCCGACCTCGCTAGCTTATAATATAATTAATATTAACCAAATTAATTATCTTTTACATTAATTAACATTCACATTAAGGTGGGGCCGACCTGTACCCTTTACATTACAATTAGGGTTACAGGAAGGTCTGACTCTTGTACAATATAGAAAAGTATTTGATACACCCACTAGTGCTCATCCACTAGGGGCACATCCATAAAGATGTCCATATCTCTGGCTCACTACATTACATAGAAGAACCATATATTCACACGTTCACCTGTGCTCGTCCACAAGCACGTCCATTCTACAAATATTCTTTCCCACTGCCTCACATAGGAGAATCATCTGGAGTTTCTCGTCAACTCTGCTACTCAAAGAAGGCTAACACATCATCTTCATTTTTGTTATCATGATGATGCACCCTACACTTTGGGGTTTCACACGTTCACCTTGTTCTCAACGACGGGCACGTCCAACTCAGCAGATCGCCTTTCCCATAGGATAATCATCTAGAGTTCTTCTCAACTCTATGAATGGAAGAAGTCATCTCTACGTTCCATATCTATCTCAGATAGGAACCAAATACCCTCTTCAGTGGATTTCTCTCAAGCTTGTAAGATGTATAATATCTCACATAGCTGAATGATCCACATATCACAAGTTTGTAAGCTGGAGAATGTCTCACATAGCTGCAATAATCAATAAGGATATGCCTTAAGACTTTCAGAAGGGCTCAAGGAGAAGTTGTCAAAAGAATGAGCCAAGCGCAAGGAGTGTGCCAAGGATACAATAATTTCATCTTACAAGATCAAGAGGAAGGGAATTAAGTATTCAGGAGGGCATGAGAAAGTCCATTGAAGGATGCAGAGGAACTGAGAACCTCAAAGGTTTCAAGCCGAGAAAAATCTCGAAAAGACTAGCTCAGAACTTTGCAAGGAGTGCAAAGGAAAGGTTGAGAACAATCTAAGTCTCGGGCAGAAATTGTGCTAAGTGTGCAAGAAGGTCGAGGACTTGTCGAAGTCCCAAAGACTGTAAAAGAATCCATCATCGAGAGGAGATAGGTAGTAGAATATCAGAAGATCCGGGAGTTGGAGCTCTGGGAGGTTTTCCAAGAGCAAACATAAATCTTCGTGAAGTCGTGAAGAGAAGTTTGAATCCAGACCATTGGATATGGAAGGGATGCGTGGAAGCGATCCACACCTTTTGGAGGAGTATTAATCTGGGAGATATTTGAGGAGGATATCGAGAGACTCCCGAAGGCCGGAGTCCAAATAGATCGCAGCCATCAATCCAAAGGAGGGACGGGGACCGTTGATCCTCGCGTCATTTGAGTTCGTCGATTCAGAGTTCGGGAACATAAGAGTTGGTTGTCATGGAAAGAGTGAAGCTCAAAGCTCAAATTTCTTTGTGTCGTTCAGCCCCAGGACACAGCCCAAGGTCACGTCTGAGAAAGGGCCTGGCACAGAGAGCCGAGTGTCGCCGCAAAATTTATTCAAAGGGCCAAGAAGAGAGTCGCGGGGTTAAGAGGACCTGCACTTTGAGGTAAGAGATACTTGTGGTATATTTTGTTAAGTTCCAGCAAGGAGCCGAAGAGTTAATCCAACTCAAGTGTTTGAACGATCCTAGACTGGGAGGTCACCGCAACCCCGAAGAGAAGGGGGTGGGGGTCTGCACCATACACACATTGCTACACCTTCCTGTAAAATAGACTTGATCACAATATTGAATATAATGAAATAAAAAACCATAGATATACCACAAAGTAATGGAAAAATGAAGTGTT
>ML810328.1:34318-47636 GCA_009831015.1 Picea engelmannii
AAACTCATTGCTACATCCATGTTGTCAATAATTTCCAAATCATGATTGCCAATGGTGGTTCCATGAAATGTGGAGGGCGTTGTGAAAATGTGTGTCTCCAAATTGGTGACTACCACCTGAAATCCCATATGTTTGCTATTGACATGGGGGGTTGTGACATTGTGTTGGGTGAAGACTGGCTAAGGACTTTGGGTCCCATTCTCATGGATTTTAAAGACTTAACCATGTAATTCGACCAGGAGGGCCACCAATATAAGTTCCAAGGCATCATCGTCGATTCACCTGAGATCATTCGTTCCCATCACAAGGAAAAGCTGCTCAAAAAGGGTCATTCTAGTGTTATCGCCCAACTCCATGCCATACAAGCAACAGAGACACCCTCCGTACCGCAAGACCTCCAAGCCATCCTTTCTAAACATCAATTGGTATTTTCCACTCCCCAATGCCTCCCTCCTTCCCGTGGTGTTCATGATCATTCCATTCCCCTTGTACCAGGAAGCCTTCCTCCCAATATCCATCTATATCGTCACCCCTTTTCCCAAAAAAATGAAATTGAGAAAATGGTCCAGGAACTGCTTAATGTAGGTGTTATCCGCCCTAGTACAAGCCCCTATTTGTCTTCTGTGGTGATGGTCCTGAAGAAAGAAGGTTCTTGGCGAATGTGTCCTAACTTCCGCGCCCTCAACAAACTTACCATCAAAGACAAATTCCCCAATCCTGTCATTGATGACCTCCTCGATGAATTGAGTGGCACCCAATTCTTCACTAAACTAGATCTTCGTTCGGGCTACCACCAGATACGTATGAAAGAGGCAGATATTCCCAAGACTGCCTTTAGAACTCATGAGGGCCACTATGAGTTTTTGGTCATGCCTTTTGGCTTGTGTAATGCCCCCTCCACCTTCCAAATCCTCATGAATCATGTCTTCCGTCCTTTTCTCCGCCATTTTTTCTTAGTTTTATTTGATGATATCCTCATCTATAGTAAAACCTGTACAGACCATCTTGCTCATGTGGATCGAGTTCTCCATCTACTCTCTCAGCACCAACTTTTCCTGAAACAGTCTAAATGTGCTTTTGGCACCTTAGAAGTAGAATACTTGGGTCATCTGGTTGGAAAATATGGCGTCAGGGTGGATCCTAAAAAGATTGAAGCTATGCAAGACTGGCCTCACCCAAAGACTCTTAAGAGCTTGCATGGATTTCTAGGGTTAACAGGGTATTATCACAAGTTTGTTAAGAATTATGGGAAGATTGCAACACCTTTCACTACTCTCCTCAAAAAGAACTCTTTCACTTGGACTCCAATCGTTGCACAAGATTTTCAAACCTTGAATATGGCCATGTGCACTAATCCAGTCCTCACCCTGCCCGATTTCACAAAGACCTTTGTGTTGTAATGTGATGCCTCAGGGAAAGGAATTGGTGTTGTCCTTATGTAAGAGGGTCGACCTTTGGCCTTTACCAGCAAGCAACTATCTAAAAGAAATCTGGGCAAATCCATCTATGAAAAAAAAATGTTGGCTATTCTGCATGTTGTGGATCTGTGGCGTCCTTATCTATTGGGGAAACGGTTCCAAATTATGACAGACCATCAAAGCCTCAAGTATTTTCTGGAACAATTCATTTCCTCCCCAGAACAACAAAAATGGGTGACTAAACACTTTGGATATGATTATGAGATAATTTATAAGAAAGGCAAAGACAATGTGGTTGCGAATGCACTTTCTCGAAAATATGAAGATGAAGGATCCCTTTTTTCTCTTTCATTCATTGTACCAGATTGGCTCCAAGTCGTTCGCCAGGAATGGCTAGAAGATCCCAAAAGTTCGCAGTTGATCCAACAATTGCAGTCCAATGCTCCATCTTCCCCAAGGTACTCTTGGCTCCATGAGGAACTTCGATACAAAGGCTGTTTGTATTTAAGTAAACAATCAAAGCTTAAATCCACGGTACTTTCTGAGCTTCATGCTACACCCACAATAGGGCACTCTGGGTTCACCAAAACCTATGACAGGGTCAAACGTTCCTTTTTCTGGGATTGTATGAAACAGGACATTCATAATTTTTTAGCTGAATGTGACGTGTGTCAACGCAACAAGGGAGAAACAGTCAAATCATTGGGCACACTACAACCGCTCCCGGTTCCACCTTCTATTTGGAAGGATATCTCTATGGATTTTATTACCAACTTACCCAAATCGGGAAATAAATCCATCATCATGGTGGTTGTTGATCGCCTTTCCAAGTATGCTCATTTATGCGCCCTTCAACACTCGTTTACAACATCCACGGTGGCTCAAATATTCATGGATCAGGTCTTCAAGCTTCATGGCATGCCACACTCTATTGTTTCTGATCGCGACCCAAATTTCACAAGAAATTTTTGGCAAGAACTGTTCAAGATACAAGGTATAGAATTGCATCTCAGCACAACTTATCATCCCCAGACTGATGGCCAAACAGAAGTTGTCAACAAGTGTTTGGAAACATATTTGAGGTGTTTTGCCTTGGAAAAGAAAAATCAGTGGGCTTAATGGTTACCCCTAGCTGAATGGTGGTACAACGCTTCATACCATATAGCTACACGCATGACTCCTTTTGAAGTGGTATATGGATAGAAGCCACCTTCAGTGCTCTCATACTTACCCGGTGCCTCGAAGTTCCAGGCGGTTGACCTAACACTTACAACTCGAGAGGCTATTCTCCGTACCCTCAAAGATAATTTTTTCATGGCACAAAATCGCATGAAGCAACAAGCAGATCGAGGTCGCTCTGAACATAAATTTGCAGAAGGGGATCAAGTGTTTCTTCGACTGCAACCTTACAAGAAAACTTCCCTCAAGGTTGAGCATTGTCAGAAGCTAGTGCCCAAATTTTATGGTCCTTATACCGTGCTCAAGCGTGTGGGACAAGTCACATATCAGTTAGATTTACCCATCCATTCGAAGCTACATCCTATTTTTCATGTTTCATGCTTAAAGAAGGTGATTGGAGCTAAGTGCCAAATTCAAACCAACCTTCCAGAGTTAGCTGAAGAAGGATTCATTTGGCTACAACCAGAAGCATTTTTGGACCAGTGTGAGCGTCGCCTACGTCAGAGAACCATCAAGGAAGTGCTAGTCCAGTGGAAAGATACAACTCTAGCAGACACCACTTTGGAACCAGTTGCCATTCTGCAGCAATTTCCTCATCTCAAGCCTTGAGGACAAAGTTGTTTTTAAGGGGGCGGACATGTTAGGGTCCTAACCCGCACATAGGTAGAACAATATATTTGGATGTAATAAAGGTCAATATTAATAAGGCCTTTCAATAAAATAGAATAAGGCGGATGTAAGAAGACCTAATAGAATCTTTCGCTTCTAGAAGGATCTTCCTCTAGATGCTTCTTTTTGGTATAAATAGGAGTCAAGGGTATGAGAACCCTAGCTTGGATATTATTGTAATAGAGATCTGCTCAATTGGAGGTTGCCCCCTCGAAGAGGCCCGTGAACATTTCTTTCGGATTCAAAGTATTATTTTTGTTGTTATTCTTATATCATTTTAGTGTTATTGTGGTGAATGTTCTGGTTATATTGTTGTTATTCTGCCATTACTAGCATTTTATTTATGTTCTGCATACATTTTATATCTGGTATATTACATCTTACCAACAACAACTACTTCCAATGGAAATCACATATGGAAGATTTATTAAAAAGTAAAGGTTTGTACCAGATTACCTTAAAAAAGGAAAAAGCACCCACTGATGATGATAAGAAAGCCAAGTGGGATAATAGGAATGACGAAGCACGTGGACTAATCGAAATGTCCATCTCTCCCGATTTAAGGTATCACCTTCAAGAAATTGATAACCCCGAAGAAGCTTGGGAAAATATTGAATCTGTGTTTGGTAAACTCAATATTATTCGAGCACGACAGTTAGAAAATCAAATACTGACCTTGAGTCCAAGTGATTTTTCTTTCCTTGGAGACTATCTATCTAGGTTTAAAACACTCGGAATTTTATGTGAAGAATGTAAGATAAAAATGGAGGAAGAGTGTTTCATCTATCTTATTCTTTCTAAGCTAGGTAGTGCATATTATGTGTTTTTATCTACCTTCTATGCCATGAGAGAGGCTCTAGGGAAAGCTTATAAAAAACCCACATTTGAGTCCTTTTGTGCTTCTTTGATTAGAGAGGAAGATAAGTGTGTACAACTTGGAGTGATCAACACTGCAGGTACCTTCAACAAAGCCTTATTTTCCTAGCAGAAAGATAAACCCAAGTATCCCAAGAAGCAACATCCTCGCTACAAAAACAAGCAACATAAGGGTCTCAAACCCACTCAGACATCTTCAGCTCCTAATGGTGACAAAGGAGCAAAATATAAAAATAAGAATACTAACAGAGATTGCAACTTTTGTGGTAAAGATGGTCATGATGAGTCCAAATGCTTAAAGAAGATGGCAGCTTTAGAAGCAGCGATGAATAATCACAACATCAGTATTGATTCTACTTCTTCTTCTTCTTCTCATGGACATGCACTTTATGCTTCTGGTTTCTCCTTCAATACACCTTCTACTTCTACTTCTGATAAGTGGCTTATTGATTCTAGAGCATCTTATCATATGGCTAAGGATAGAGACATATTTTCTACTCTAAATGAATGTAACACCAAGAAAATATTTGTTGGTTATGATAGATCTCTTAGTGTTGAAGGATCTGGAACAGTAAAAGTAGAAAATGGCCATTTCAATGATGCATTATGTGTTCCAAGTCTTTCTTGTAACCTTCTATCAGTATATCAAATCACTCATTCTGGTGAAGGTAAAACCGTAGAGTTTTCACCTCACCAAGTTGTAATCAAGGATCTAAAATATCTTAATCATGTTATTGCAACTGAAATTGATGATGATATTACCAGGTTGTACAAATTTGACAACTTTGGGTCATCATATTTTTCATCAGTTTTCGTTGCTCATAGCGATGAATTGAGAAAACTTTGGCATGAGCGGTTTGTTCATCTAAATTATCGCTCATTGCAGCAACTATGTAATCAACAGATGGTGACTATTATTCCTCTTGTTTCATGAAAAGATGGTGTTTGTGCCGGTTTTTTTCTCAGAAAACATCATCAGGACAGTTTTGAAAAACATGTTGCTTGGCACGCCTCGGGTCCTTTGCAGCTTGTTCACAGTTATTTGTGTGGTCCACTCTCTTCTCCTTCTTTTTCTAGGTGCAAGTATTTCTTAAATGTCATTGATGACTTTTCCAAATGCACTTGGGTTTACTTCTTAAAACTTAAGAGTGAAGTTTTTGACAAGTTTTTGGCCTACAAGGCCCTTGTAGAAAAGCAATTTGGCCATCAAATTCAAAGGTTAAGAACAGATAATGGAGGCAAATATGTGAACAATAATTTTACAAATTACTACACTACACAGGGAATCCAAATGAAACACACTGTTCCATATACACCACAACAAAATGGTGTTGCTGAGAGAAAGAACCGCACATTAAAAGAAATGGCTAATTGTATGATCCAATCTAAGGGATTAATTCTAAAGTATTGGGCGGAAGCCATCAACTGTGCAAATTACATAGTAAATCGCACTCCCACAAAGGTGCTTAATAATATAACATCAGAAGAAGCTTGGACTAAAATTAAACCAGATGTAAGTCATTTTTCGTGTATTTGGCAGTATAGCATGGGCTCACATTTCTGATAAGAAAAGGAAAGCATTGCATCTTAAAAGTGAGAAGTGTATATTTGTTGGTTATTCTGAAGATGTCAAAGGTTACAGAATTCTTCAATCACATTGTAATGAAATTATTATTAGAAGAGATGTTAAATTTGATGAAAATCTATTGGATTGCGAGCCTAATTCAGCATTTGTTCCTTCTTTGGCCTGCGAGCCTAATTCAGCGATTGTGCTTTCTTTGTCCTATGAGCCATATACAATGTGTGTTCCCTCTTTTGATATGGTTTCTTCTTTAGATGATGACAGTGAGGATGAAAATCCACCTCTACCTGCTCACACTTCTCTAGATGAGTCCTTTGAACCTGAACCAGCACCAATTCCACTGCTTCCTAGATGGGTTTGTTCAACACGAGAAGCAATTGGTGATCTTGTCGGTGATCCTTCAAATCAATGTTGGACACGTTCACAGTTCCAGCAAGCCTCTTCTCTTTTGGCTCAAGTTTCAGAAACTCATGATCCAGAGACATTTACATAAGCTTCAGGTCATCCATATTGGGATACAACAATGAATGAAGAGTATTGTTCTTTAATGGAAAACGATACTTGGGATCTTGTACCTCTTCCAAAAGGAAGAAAACTTGTCAGATATAAATGGGTCTACATAACTAAGCATGCATAATATGGAAGTGTTGAAATACACAAGGCTCGTTTAGTTGCCAAAGGATTTTCCCAAGTTGAAATAATTGACTATCATGAAAACTTTTCCCCTGTAGCCAAAACGAATTCCATCCGCCTTGTTCTTTCCCTTGTTGCCTCACATAAATGGGAGGTCCATCAGATGGATGTTAAATCCACCTTATTGCGTGGAGATTTGCAACAATAAATATACATGGAACAACCTCCTGGCTATGTCCAAAATGACTCTAGCCTTGTTTGTCGCCTTAAGAAATCTCTTTATGGTCTCAAGCAAGATCCCCGAGCTTGGTATGACAAAATGGACACCTTTCTTATTGCCATTGGATTCTCTAGATTACATTCTGATCCTAATGTCTATACCAAGAAAGTAGGAAGCCATCTCATAATCCTTGTCCTTTATGTTGATGACCTTATCCTTACTGGTAGTGAATCATAACTTTTAAACCATGTGAAAACCGGCCTTAAGAAAAAATTTGAAATGACAAACTTAGGTTTTTTTCACTATTTCCTTGGCCTCCAAGTTTTGCAAACAAATGAAGGAATTTTTCTTTCCCAGTCTAAGTATGCTTGTGACCTTCTTCATCGCTTTCACATGGATGATTGTAAACCAACCCCTTATCCCTTCCAGTTTGGAGTCAAGCTTACTTCCACCTATACTTCTCATGAATTTGATGCCACCTGTACTTCTCATGAAGTTGATGCCACCCTGTATCGTCAGTTAGTTGGTAG
This sequence comes from Picea engelmannii, assembly GCA_009831015.1. NCBI lineage: Eukaryota > Viridiplantae > Streptophyta > Pinopsida > Pinales > Pinaceae > Picea > Picea engelmannii. The sequence goes on from ML810328.1 coordinate 41,426, forward strand.
CCTCTTATACTTGACTCATATTCGTCTTGATCTTTCCTATGTTGTTGGTCTTGTTGCCCGGTATATGAAAACGCCCCATGAAATCCATTGGAAAACAACTAAACGAATACTTCTCTATGTTCGTGGTACAGTTCAGTTCAGGATACATTACATTTTAGGGGGGCCTCCTTTATTGGTTGGTTTCACTGATTCAGATTGGGTCGGCGACCCTGATGATTGGAAGTCTACTGCGGGTTATGTTTTCAGCATTGGTTCAGGACATGTCACTTGGGCCTGTAAGAAACAATAGGCTATTGCACTTTCTTAAGCATAAGCAAAGTACCAAGTAGAGGTAAATGCAAGTCAGGAAGCCTTGTGGCTTCAACAGATCCTTTCAAAGTTTGGATTCCAACACCAGCATCCGACCAGCCTTTGGTGTGACAATCAAAATGCCATCAAGCTCGTCAAATACCCAGTTAAACATCAGCATAGCAAACACATCAAGATACACATGCACTTCATCAGAAATCTCATTCATGATCAAGTTACTGAAGTACTATTTTTCCCTACAGAAGATCAAGTTGCAGACATTTTCACAAAGTCTCTTACAGAAGTGAAGTTTTCTAAACTTCGATCTATGTTAGGAGTTCAGGAATTTATCCTTAAGGAGGGATAGGCTCTAATGCCTCCTTCCTTATCCTATTGTGTCACTATTGTAAATCCTTCAATCATATCCCAATTTGTTCTTAAGGGGGGATGTTAGGATATTTAGACACTTAGGAGTTAGTTAAGATCTACTTGGCTATTGTGTCATTAGGTAAAAGTGTGTTTTCTAGTGTGTTTCTTTAGTATGCATTAGTATGCATTTGTAGTTAGGAAATTCGACGGTCGTGATATGTTCTTGACATAGAGTGATCTGACGGTTCATACTCTCCTCGATCTTAACGACCATTGATTCATGGCTTAACACCTAATTGGTCCATGATCTCTATTTAAAAAGCATGGAGATTCATTTGCCGATGATCTATTGTGAGAAACTCTCTTGTAAAATCTCTCTGTAATATTTTTATTTGCATTAATAAACTGCTCCAAGTGGTCGCGTTGGTTGGGGTTATGGATGTTTCCCTGTAGGGATTTTACCACGTGAAAACATCGGTGTGTTGATATTTGATCTGGTTCTGTGAGTGGTTACTGAAGGTGTTCGTCCTCTGTTGGAATACATCTGTTGTCGAACAGAGAACCTATCTCTTTAATTTCCAGCTCCAAATATGCTCCAATACATTCTAGATTTCTCTAAAATTATCCCTCCATGGTTGCACCAACTCCAAGCTCTCTTTCTTTCTCTCTACTTGCTCCTTTTGCACAAAAACTCAATGTCTAAAATTTTTGCCCCAACCCATATAAATTTCCTCCCTTTGGCTTTCCTTTATTGACTCACACTCTTCCCCAAGCTGATTGTACTCACCCCCCATGTGCTCAATAACTTTGGGATGTGACCACTCACACCCACCCTCTTACATGTATTCAATGATTGGATTTGGGAACACTCAATCAGAAATTAGAAGGTTCATATACATAATAACATATTTAGGAATAATGGGCTGAATCAATATGCATGGGTAATTTCCCCTTAGATCCCTCTTGGCCATTATCCTAGACACTCCCCTCTCTTGTGGATTAATTCAACCCCCATCTCTTGTCCATGACCCCTTAGCAGTTGGCATCACATTTTATTATTAAAACATAGAAATACAATTCTCATATTACATTGTTTTGGTCGTAGCCACACATTATATCTACACAAGCATTAATTAAACTGGGGGTTATAGTGGGGATGTTACATTCCCCCTCCCCTACAATTGTGTGTCGTCCTCAGTGAGCTCTATGTCAATACACACACATGCAAATTTACATCACAATACTTAGAAATAAAAATTCTGCAATTTAACAACTCCAACCATAATCTCTTGTTCCTTTCAACTCATCGACCCAAGGATTGCACCATTCATTTGTCATGGTTAACCCAAGGGATGTACCAACCATTTATCAAATATAACCCAAGAAATGAGTCATTATTTTATCAAAGTCCCCAGTGCAGTTGGCTAGGACTCTGAGAAGTGGTTATAAAACTCTAGCTGCTCAAAATGGAGTCTTGCATTCCATTTTCTTCAAAATTGTCAAAAATTTTGAGGGTATTTTGCCTGCATGTTTTCTTCATGCTCTCATGTAGCATCTTCATGATCGTAGCAGGTCCATTAAACCTTTAGCATCCCTATGGAATTTTTCTTGATCAATTTGACTTTCCGATCCATCATACGTACTAGTTCCACCCAAAATTCTCATTCGTGTTCCACCTAGATCACATTCCAATCAATTATGTGGTTAGGGTATGGCACATATTTATTTAATAATGCCACGTGAAATACATTATGCACTCTCATGGATGTAGGTGATGATATCATGTATGCAACTGACCCTATCTTTTCTAATATTTAAAAATTCCCACAACATTTTGCTTCCAACTTCGGGCAGCTGCCTAATCTTATTGAACTTCTCTTTGCCTTTAATTTTAAGAACACATGTTCTCCCACTTTAAAATCTCTGAAAAATCTATTCTTGTCTGCATAACTTTTATTCCTATCCTGGGTAGCCTTTAAATTTTTCTTTATCTTTTCCACCTACTCTTCCATTTCCCTTAAAAATTATGTCCCAACAACTACATTGTCTGCTAGATTATCCGAACTCATTGGTGTGTCACATTTTATGCCATACATTGCCTCAAATAGACTCAATTTCAATGAGGTTTGATATCTATTATTGTAAAAAATATATATTAAGTGAATATAGTCTTCCTACTTTGATGGATGATCTGTCACATACATTATAAGCAAGTCCTCAATTTTGTTTTTGGTCCTCTCTATTTTCCCATCTGACTCTAGGTGATACGTTATACTAAGATTTAGATTTGTCCCAAATCCCGGGAACAAACATTTCCAAAAATTTGATGTAAACTTTGGATCTCTGTCTGAAACTATTGTCTTAGGCACTCCATGTAGCCTAGCAACTACTTTCATATATATATATGCAATATTTTTTTCCTTGTGTGTAGTCTTCACGGGAATAATATGTGGTGTCTTAGTCAATTTATCCACCACAACCATGATGGAATCATGTTGCTTCATTGTTATGGGCAGCTTGTAATAAAATCAACTGTGACAACTTCCCATTTCCACTCTGGAATGGGAAATGGTTTTAGAAAACTTGTTGGGTGCCTATGTTCAAACTTCACTTTCTGACAATCTAGACATCTGGTTATGTAATTAGCCACTTATTTCTTCATTCCTGGACAAAAATACTGGCTTCTTACAAAGCTGCAATTTTCTTATGATATCTTGGGTTCCTCGCATATGGCACATTATGCATTTCCTTCAACACTTCATTTTTCAACTCACTGGAATTCAACACATATACTTTTCCCTTGTACATGAGAATTCCATTTTTTAACTCATAAGAATTATATTTCTGTTAAACATTGCCTTGTTGTAATATCTCTTTTGTTTTTACATATTGTTGATCTGAACTTGTTGCTGCAACAATTTTGTCTTTTAAATTAGTCTTATACATGTTGATGGCTGCAATATGCACTTCATGAGCTCTATTGCTGAGCATATCGGCCACTTGATTTTCCTTTCCCTTTATACGCTTAATTTAAAAGTCATATTCACTCAGAAATTCCAACCATCTAGTTTGTCTAGCATTTAGTGTTGGTTGTCCAAATAAATGCTTCAAATCATAGTGGTCTATCCTTAGCTCGAATTTCTTACTAATGTCTCCACATTTTTAATGCATGTACAATTGTTTCTAACTCTATATCATGGGTAGCATAATTTCTTTCATTCTCTTTTAGTTTCTTGGACTCATAGCATACCATGTGATCATTTTGGCTGAGGACTCCACCAAGCCCTTCCTTGCATGCATCGGTGCACACAACAAAATCTTCATTTGGATCTGCAATCTTCGATATTGGTGCACTTGTCAATATTTTATTCAACTGTTGAAAACTCTCTTCACAATTGGAAGTCCATTCAAACTTTACTCCCTTATTTTGTAAAGAATTGATTGGACTTGCAACATTTGAAAATCCTTTTATGAATCTTCGGTAATAACTGGAAAGACCTCTGACCCATGAATGATCTAACCTTTGTCACATTATTTGGTACTGGTCATCCTCTAATGGCCTCTATCTTCTTTGCATCTACTATTGTCCCATATGTTGAAATTATATGGCCCAAGTAGTGAATCTTCTTTTTATAAAAGATGCACTCCCTTAGTTTAGCATATAATTTATGCTCTCTTAAAACTTGCAACACCATTATTAAATGGTTTTCATGTTCCTCTTCTGACTTAGAGTATACAAGAATGTCATCTAGGAACACAATCACAAACTTGTCCGGGTACTCCGTGAACAATCCATTAATCAAGCACATAAATATTGTTGGGCCATTTGATAGTCCAAATGGAACTATCGTGAATTCATAATACCCATACCTTGTCCTGAATGTGGTCTTGTTGATGTATTCTTCCTTTATCCTTACTTGATGATATCCGTATCTCAAATCAATCTTGAAAAATATTCTTGCACCTTTCAGTTGATCAAACAAATCATCGATTCTTGGCAAAGGATACTTGTTATTTATGGTGACATTATTCAATTGTCTGAAATCAATACATGGCCTTAGGTTTCCATCTTTATTCTTTACAAAAAAATCAAGGGTCCCCAAGGTGTCACACTTGGGCGTATATACCCCTTCTTTAACAACTCTTCAAGATGCATATGCAACTCCTTCAATTTTGGTGTACCCATTCGGTATGGTGTCTTGGACACTGGGGCAGCTCCTAGAACCAAATCTATAGAGAAATCAATGTCTCTCTTTGGCGGTAATCCTGGGATTTCTCTAAAAATATCCTCAAAATTCCTTAAGATTGGATGGTCTTCAATGTTTTCCACTTTTTCTTTGGTTGCCTCTTCCATATGGGCTGCAAAAATATCGCATCCCTTCCTAAAACTCTTTTTCAGTTGCATAACTAAAATCTCTCTAACAAGTACATATCTTGGAAAGCCTTGAATATTGCCTTGTTTCCCTTTCTCATTAAGACATGTGATTGTCTTGTTATAACATTCTAGGACAACATGGTATTTTTCCAACCAATCCATGCTAATTAGACAGTCATATGAACCCAGTGGTATGATTTTTACATCCACATTTGTGTTGAGTCCATTCATGTCTATTTAACAATCTTTAACCAACAAATTGATCTTTCTCTTAGCTCTTGTGGCTAATTTAACTAACCAATATTTTTTATGCCGACTCCTTTGCAAGTGAAATATTTCAACAATTTTAGCATTTATGTAACTATGCTCCATAATCAATCAAAATTGTTATGGGTTGGTTAACAATCTTACCTTTCACTTCAATCATGGGGGATTGATATTCATCTTGCTTGTTGTCCAAGGCTTCATAAATAATTGGCATGCTTCCTCCCATGTCTTCCACTATTTCATCCTCCTGAATGTTGTGGACAGTCCTCATTCTTTCTCCTTTGTGAGGACAATCCCTATATAAATGATTTTTCTCACGTCCCTAACATTGTATTGGTTGTTGCCTTGGCCTTTTCCCAAATGAATCTGCATTCCTATGTTCATTCTAGGATGACTGACCTTGTTGATTTGCTTGGGAATTATTTCTGAAAAATGGTGGCTTAAAACCTTTCTTCCTTTGATCCTTTTTCCCTTTCATCTTGTCATTCCAATCCTTTTGGAACATTGGTCTTCCTTTGCTATGCTCATAAATATGTCTTTCCCTCCTTATGGTATCCTCCAAAGTCTTGGGATTATCATATTGTATCTTGTAACTATAGAAGGAGGGTAACCCACTTAGAAACCTTTGGATTTTTACCTTCTCATCCTTGATGAAGTCAACATACTTCAACAATTCAAAGAACCACTTCTCATATTCCTCCATTGTCATGGTTCCCAACTTGAGTTCAAAGAATTGTTTCATATTTGTTTCATAGTAATGCTCAGACAAATATTTCTCTTGGAAATATCCTTTGAACTACCTCCATGAGATCCTCTTCTCATCAAGGTTCTTGGCTTGCTTAATTTGTTCCCACCACATGGTTGTCTCTTCTTGCAAGTGGTAGGTCGCAATTATAGCATCTACCTATGAGG
>ML810328.1:61993-94770 GCA_009831015.1 Picea engelmannii
CATCTTGTACTTGAACATTTAAGTGGGGTAAAAGGAGGTTGCCCCCTCGAAGAGGCTTATTATTTGAAATTATCTCTTTTTCAAGGCGTTGAGTACCTTTCCTGAAGTTTTTCTATGCTATATTGATGTTTGGTTCTTAACACACTCTCTTACATGTATTCAATGATTGGCTTTGGGAACACTCAATCAGAAATTAGAAGGTTCATACACACAATAGAAAATTGATGAATAATGGGTTGAATTAATATACATGGGTAATTCCCCCTTAGACCCCTCTCTTGTGGATTATCTTAGACACTCTCATATCTTGTGGACTAATTCAACCCCCATCACTTGTCCATGTCCCCTTAGCAGTTGGCATCACATTTTATTATTAAAACATAGAAATACAATCCGCATATTACATTGCTTTGATCGTAGCCACACATTATATCTACACAAGCATTAATTAAAATGGGAATTATATTGGGGATGTTACATTGATACATTCTCTTCTTTCCATAACTTCACAATTTGGAAAAAGCAAACCACATTTCAAATCAACTTTATTCTTTTCTTTTTCAACTTTGAAGAAGGTTAAATTTATAAGTTTTGAATTTATTATCCATTAACCATATATATATAATTTGAACTCATTGACTCTTCTTTTCCCTGGGCTTATTTCGATGGTGCTTCTCAAAATATCCTTTGGAGGGGTGAGGCTATCTTTTATTTATCTTACTCACACTTTTATAAAATTAAAATGGGGCTAGGATAGGGAACAAACAACTATGTCAATCTCATGGGTCTTCTTCTACTACTCAAATTTACGCGAGAGAAGGGGGTACTCACCATCCAACTCTTCGGGGACTCTATGAATGTCATCAATTGGGCCCGGAAATCCCAGTACTGCCATAATATTCTATTACTTCCCATTTTGGAGGAGATTTTCAGTATACTAGACTCTTTTGACTCCTTTGTCCTCTGACATGTTTACAGGAACCGGAACTCAGTAGCGGACACTCTGTCAAAAGAAGGCATCCCACTTCCTTTTGGTCACTAGCATATAACTGAATCAGATTGAGATAATGCACACAATTTCTTCTACCAACCTTTCATCAACGGACCAACTCAATCTCAGCATTAAGATGTGGTTCACTTTTTACCTTGTTTTCTATATATACTATGTACATATTTGGCACCTGATATGCCAATTTCCTTGTTCAACACTGGATAGAGATTTTTTTATTTATGCTCTATGGTCCTTTGGGGATGGATGATTTTTGAATTGTATTTATTTCTTTTGTTGGTTTGTGTCCTTCTATGGATATAAGGGGAACCCACTATGAGATCACTTACAGGGCTCTTGAGAGCCCTTGGGCACCAACCCTCACACTTTTTACTCCATTATACTGGAATGTGCTCACCTAGCACCTACAAAATGTAATTTTGTCTCTTTGGATGAATAAAATTACTCTATATTTTTTTTTGAGGAAAAAAATATATATAAATAATAATTAAAAAAAAAGCATATTTAATATATATTCATATTCTCAATGTAATTTAAATACATCATTTAAAATATTTTCTTTAAAAAATAAGATTTTATCTATAAATATAAAATAATTACATTATTATATTATTAATTAATTTAACAAACAAATTTTTTTTTTTAAATTATAGCATTAATTATTATTAATAATTATTATATTATTAATTAATTTAACAAACAAAATTTTTAAATAAATTATAACATTAATTATTATTAATAATAATTTTATTATTAATTAATTTAACAAACATTTTTTTTAATTATTACAAATAATTTCTAAAAAGAAAAGAAAAATAGATCATTTTTTTTTAGGCAAATGATAATTGAAACATTAATTTTTATATGTGGTGAATCATACAACAATATAACAACTACTTGGTGAAGTAAGACCAAATGAAAGCGAAAGATAAAGTATATCTTCCTTCTAAGATTTCACTCAACTCAAACACAATATTGTGAAGATTGCACTTCCACCACACTCACTTTGAAATTATTATTATTATTATTATATATAATATAATTAATAAAAATAATAAGAAAAGAAAAATAATACAGAGCCGCCATGACTAAAACTACACAGACATAATAAGAAAAGAAAAAAACTGCTAAAGAATCTATCTTGTTGTTGTGGTAGAATACATCACCGACTCGACAACTGAAATAAACAAAAAAATCAATCCTGGGGGCTTCAATCCATAGCTGGGTCAGGTTGTCCATGAATAGTATAGGCAGGGGTGAACCGTTGACTGCAAGTCGGGCATCTGGCGCACGTAGGAGCATTTGTGAGGGCATCAAACAAGATGTTCATCTGTTGACTGAGGACTCTTTGTGAATGCACCTAGCCATCATGCTTTTGCCTGATCTCGAAGAGGATCTGAAGATGCTCCTCTACGAGACAGTTGGCGAAATGTTGAGGTTGGTCCTCCTCCTCCTTTCCAGTCTCATTGTCGTCCCTACATTGTTCTCCAGTTGCATTGTTCTCTAGCTGTCAGATTGGAGGAATCTCCTCCTCCACCTTCCAGCTTTTTCGCCTTAGTAGGGGTGATGCAGGAGCATCGTCAGCAAAGCCCACGTGGAGGGACAACTCAGTGCCATAGCACACTTTTTTTAAATTAACTGGAATCTAAAAGCTGACGTTTTTCTGTAGATTCGTTTTGAACAGATGATTGAAGAAGAGAGAAACCCTCGAAAACTGAATGATCACAAGAGGTATGGGAGTTTCACTCTCGGTCTTGAATGTAACAGATCTTGAGTATTTGTTAGTTGTTATTTCGATAAGAGAGGTAATCAGAGGGAACCTTAGGAACCTTCATGTATATGTAGATGCATGGCATGAACAAATGAGGTTGTTGGAGGAGTATTGTTATTGAATAGGAGGTAGAATAGTTTGTTTTGAGAGAGATGAGACTTTGTTACAGTCCATCCTGCATGTTGGTCCTTGGGTATGGAAGCAAGTGAAGATCAAGGAAGAAAAGGGAGAATGTGAATTGCACGGAAGACACAGTGATTGTTGTTGGGTCGAAGTGAACAAAAGAGTAGAAAAGATGGAGCGAATTCCAAGAAAGCAAGTCGTTGGATGAGGAGATCAGGAATAATATATAAGAAATAAAAAAAGGATTGAGGACAAGTCAGCAAGTGGAAAAATCCACTGTTGGATGCTTTGGAGCACCGCGTGAGAAGAAAGGAAAGGTAGGATGGCAAAGCCCTGAAAATATGGGTCAAATTGACCTAGGGTTTTGGACACCTAGGCTTAGACCTAAGGATATCGGTGAGTGATTGTAATGTATAAATAGAGGTCAAGAGGACCTAGGTCGGGTTGTCATTGGTTGGTATCAAGAGAGGTTGTCATTGTTGCTTGTGATCGATCTGATTGTTGTGAGTAAGCATTGTATGGAGAGAGAGAACTGATGAGTGTGAGAGCCTACTGGTATTGTAAGTTCTTCAGCTGGGTGTGAAGATCAACCCTGCAGCTGGGTGCGCAAGGAGGGGAGAGAAAGAGAGGAGAAGAGAAGAGATCTGCTAGCTAAGAGCGCAGATAAGGACTGTATGCTTTACTTAAATATAATACAACACAGTTATGTGGACGTAGCCCCAGAGAGAGGGTGAACCACGTATATTTTGTGTTATGTATGATTGATCTTCTGTCTTTTTCATTGATATATTGTGATTTCATTACTATTTTAGATCTGATAAGTAGATGTGTTGAATAGATCTAAGTTGATAAGTGATATGTGAATGTTGTGTTATTCTTGTGTTAGATCCACTTGATATTCCCTTTGGTTGTAGACATCTCTGTCCTGCAACCCCCTCATAACTCCTTTGGGTGAGACTGCATCTGATTCGCAGGTGTTTCCAAAAGGGCCAGTAGTTAGGGCTTGTTGGTGCGCTCTTGGAGCTAAACCTTGGTTCTTCCCCTGTGCCAACAAATGGTTCCATTGTCGAGATCAGAATCTTCTTGAGGGAATGTCAAGGTGGTTTCCATCGAAGACAAAGATTCAAAAGTGGATAGAAGATCAAGAAAGGGACTTCGTTGAAGTCCAGAACAAGAACCCTAATCTTAGTTCAGAGGATTGGTTGGAGAAATATATTTTTACCAATATACACGAGATATCTTTGGAGGGATCCATCAAGAGCTATATGAGTGGCTAGCTAGATTAGCAGATACCCAGTTCGAGATTCGATCTATACCTCTTGTGGTTTGGACATCGGAGATGATCAAGAAGGTTAAAAGAGTTTATAACGTTGTATCACAAGTTGTATATCACTGGTTTGATAGCACCATTGGAGGGTACATCATAGAGTTTTTTGTTGATAGAGTAGAATCATACATCCAAGCTGAGAGATATTTCTTTAAGGGGCCCAGAGGGAAATTTCTTCATTTTCTAAAGATGAGAATCAAGATGCTATTGCATGAGAAGAACATATTGAAGATATAATAGATTGTTCGGATCAAGAAAGGCTAATGTTCAAGAATTCAGACAGTGACAGTGACACAGAAGCTGGACATACGTGCAGTAGGAGAGTGTTCAAAGAAGTTCATCTTGCAAACCTATTCAAGCATAACTACAGGCAGGAGGGTTTCTAAAGTGGAGAAGAGGCAGATCTGACAGACGAAGAACATTTAGAACCCGCGGGGGAAGAAGAAAGAGAAGTTGAAGAGCTTTGCCGAAGAGAACCTGAGACCTCGGAAACTACGCAAATCATCAAAGTAAGTATTGTTATCCCTCCTGTTGATTCAGTAGTATTAAGAAACCAGAGTAATCCCAACCACCAGAGTACCCAGAGCACTGTCAATAGTAGTCCACCACATACTCAGTCAGGAACCCTAGCGATATCTATGGAAGATGAGATGAGGCTTCCTATTTTTAGAGGAGATGGATCTGAAGATCTTGTCCAGCACTGGTTCCTATGTGAAGCTATATGGAATATTAAAAATGTCACCGACGAAGCAGTGAAAAGAACCCAGTTTAGTAAACCTCTCAGAGATCGTGCACTGAGTTGGTACATGAAGCTTGTTCAAGGACTTGCACAGCCTAAGCCATTGAATCAGATCAAGAATGCGTTGATTGCAGAATTCAATAAACCTAAGTCGAAGTCACAATGTATTATAGAACTGAAGGAGATCAAGAAGAAGATAGCTGGATATGTTTGGGAATTCGACCAGAGATTCAAGACCTTAACAGGTCGATTAACTTTTAAAATCCCAGATGAACAGAACAAAGAATGGTTCATTGTTGCGCTCTTGCCACACATCTGGGTTCCTTTAATGCAACATAATATTGCTTCGTAGTATGAGGTGATGGAGATCTCCATGAAGATAGAATCAGCCCCCTATGGGAGAATCCAGCTCAGGTATGAGTTAGATCTTGAGTCAGCTAACTAGTTTGTCTCTGCAGGCCAAAGATATGAAGAAAGATAAAGGAAAGGATAAAAGAGAAGACATCTGGTGTTTCAAATGCAGATCGGAAGACCCTGACAAGGAACATTGTCCCCTATTCAATGAATACTTGGCTTTTGGAGCTTTGAGCCCTTTGAAGCAAGTCACCTTACCTTGGTGTGAAGTATGCAGAAAAATACATCGCCCTGGTGAGTGATACTACATGAAAAATTATGTTCAAACACCTACAAATTTGTACTGCACATTCTATAAGTCTGTAGGACATGATGATAGGGATTGTAGGGCTTACGATCTCATGCATGAAATTTCGAGAGACATATGTAAGATTCAAGGTGAAGTACAACAAGAAGGAAAAATTACACAGTATAACTCTCCTAGGAGAGGAAAATTCAATCCTCGTGGTGGATTCAAAGGAAGAGGATGAGGAGGAGGAATGGGTCGAGGTCGAGGACAAATCATTTGTTATAACTACGCACAACCATGACACCTCGCAAGGGATTGCCAGAACCCTTGTACCACTTGCAGCTACTACATCTCGTTTGACCATGTTATAGAATATTGCCATGCGCTGCTAGCTAAGCTTCAAGAAAGACGAGGACCTCAGAAGAACCTGCAAGTACAACTGATATATGTTGAACCTCGTGGAGAAGACCCTAGAGTTGCTATTATAACTAGAGGAGGTGTTGTTATAGGAGATGTTAGACTAACCCAAGGAAAGATTACAGAAGACTCAGGAATCGGGAAAGCTATAGAGAAGTCCCAAACTTTTGATGCAAAGAAAGAAAGACAGACATTTGAGGAAGAAATAGCAAAGTTCAGAGGAGACCAAGGTTCTTCATCAAAGACAAGACCAGAAGTGAGAGAATCTGGAATGCCTCTGGCATTTTATCAGTCTACTTCGCTGAAAGAAGGAAAAGAGGTAAGCAATCTCATGGAATTTCTATATACTTGTGTTAAGTTGATTCAAGATGAGAGCATTGTACAAGAGTTACAAAATCTAATCAGACAATATGAGCTAGGAAGGATAGACCCCTTACTGAATAGGGTTGTACACCAAATTGGTAAGAAGAAAAGGACAAATAAGGAATTGCATTTGAATGCTCAAATAGGAGAGTATGATATATACTATGTGGTCCTCAACTTAGGGTCAGAGGTCAATGTCATGACGAAGAAAACTTGGGCACAAATGGGAAAACTGAAGTTGATTTATTCCCCTATCGGGCTTAGAATGGATAATCAGCAAGTTGTAATTCCATTTGGCAGATTGGAACACGTCCATGTGGACATTAATGGAGTGAGAACATTTGGAGATTTTGAGGTAATTGAGATTGTTGATGACAGTTTCCCTTACCCCACGCTGTTAGGAATTGATTGGGCCTTCAATAACTCTACTATTGTTGATTTAAATAAGAGACGTATGACTTTTGAAAAACATGGCCTTAGGGTCATCGCAGCTTTAGATCTAGATGAAAGTCAACGGTACACAGAACCTATCAGAGAAGAAGACCATGCATATGCACTGGAAAATATATATAAGCTAACATCCAGATAGCAGGACTACATTAATCCCACAACTGATGGAAACTTAAGTTGGCAAAGTGATAGTGCATGTTCATCAGACTCGGAAGAAGCACTGGAGAACTAGCAGAGTAAGATGTATGAAGTATCTACAAGAAGATATGCTAGATTAACCAGAGAAGTTTGTTGGATCGGCACAACAGTAAGTAACTTACCCACCTTTGATGGTCTGAATCTGTTAGAATCCTTCATGTCAGACTTTGAAGCAAGTGTACCATTACAACATAGATTATTGGCGATGGATGAGGCCTTGAAAGCCACACCAACAATATGGTGGGGGATCCACAAAAGTAATATCACAGATTGGATACAATGTCATACTTTGATGACAGCGAGGTTCTCAGCACAAGTAGAAGGCTACAAAGTTTGCTACACAGGTCAAAGTTTCCCAAAAGACCATGTGCGAAGCTATGAGGTAGCCTGGAGAAACATTCCTCAAGAGAATTGGGTGCACAAATTCATCAACACGCTAAACACGACACCTATCAACCGGTACCTTCAAGCAGAACTACGCCTCATCACTACAAATTGGCAAGGTATGAATCAGAATTTTGTAACTACCTTCTTATTTGAAATTCAATATCTATTAGTAGATTAAGCATTACAGATTGTAAGACAGAAAGTATTTGAGGAGGCATCTATCCTTCCTTTAGAACAGGAAGAGGACGAATGGACTACGCCTCTCCAGAAATTGCAGGGCTGCTACAACATCAATGTCGATGAAGACGATGATCCGAGGAAGGTGAACATCGCAGAAACAAAGGACCAGAGAGATGTGGAAGGACCAGGAGTAGAGTTTCGATTCATTGGAAAGACAATCAAGATTAAGAAAGTAAATATTGGAACAGAGAAGACACCAAATTTTGCAAACATTGGAGATTATTGGGATGTTGCTACCATTGATAAAATTATAGAGTTACTGCATGAATATCAGGACTTGTTTCCGACCAAGTTCATTAATATGAAGATCATTAAAGGGCCTCTGGGAGAGATGAGGATCCCTTTGAAGCCAAATGATAGACCAGTCAAACAAATACCTTACAGACGGAACCCTAAATATAAGGAGAAAGTGAAGATTGATCTCGACAGAATGCTAGAAGCAAGGATTATAGAACTTGTCGAAGAGTCAGAGTGGATAAGCCCTATGGTGGAACAAGATAAGAAAACAGGAGAAATCAAGATATGCATAGATCTCAGTAAGATGAATGATGCTTGTTTGCATGACCCCTTCCCTACACCATTCACTGACGAAGTGTTAGATAATGTGGGAGGCCAGGAAGTATATTCTTTTACAGATGAATTTTCAGGATACCATCAGATCCGGATTGCCATGGAAGATCGCCACAAGAACACATTTGCAACAGAGCGGGGATCCTACCAATATACAATGATGCCATTCGAATTGAAGAATTCACTAGCCATCTTTTCCAGGGTGGTGTTCGAAGCATTCAAGGAATTTCTACATAAATTTATAGAAGCATACTTTGATGACTGGATTGTGTTTAGTTTGTTGAAAAATCACATTGAATGTCTAAGGCTAATGTTGGATAAATGTAGGCAGTGTCAAATTTACTTGAACTTGAAGAAGTGCATCTTCTTCTCACCATTTGGAGTTCTGTTAGGTCATATTGTATGTAAGCAAGGATTGTTGGTGGATCCATCCAAGATCGTCATCATAGTTGATCTACCCCCTCCGACTTTAGTTAAACAGTTGCGCACTATGTTGGGACACACAAGCTATTACAGAAAGTTCATCAAGGGATATGCTCAGATTACAACACCCATGTAAAAATTGTTGAAGAAGGATTGTTAGTTTAGTTGGACAGAAGAATGCGAGTAGAGCTTCGACACACTAAAACAAAAAATGGTTACTGTGCCCATTCTGGTTTTCCCAGATTGGACCAAGGAGTTTCATGTGCATGTTGATGTGTATTCCATTGTTTTATGAGATGTGTTAGCATAGCTGAGAGAAGGAGATATTGACCACCCATTAGCCTTTGCTAGTAGGAAGCTATCCACTGTTGCGATAAATTACACCACCACTGAGCGAGAAGGGTTAGCCATGGTGTATGCATTGCATAAATTTCACCACTACTTGTTGGAAGGACACTTTAAGATGTTTATTGACCACTCTGCACTGGAATACCTAGTCAACAAGCCAGTTTTGGGGGGAAGGACATGCAGATGGCTTCTTCTGTTTCAAGAATATGATTTTGAGATCATTGTAAATCCAGGGAGAATGAACAAAGGTCCTTACCACTTGTTGAGGTTGGAACATGGTGAAGAGTCGACCATTTTAGAGGATGCACTGTCGGATGCATAGCTACTGGCCATTAGAAAGATCGATGACCACTTCACAGAGATAGTCCAATTCCTATCAACAGGAATGGCACCTAGTGAGTATACAGTTCCCTAGAAGAAACAACTAGTAGTGTGCGTTGCAGACTTCTCACTTATATCCAGACATATATACAAGATGGGACCTAATGAGATATTGAGAAGATGTGTTATGGAGGCAGAGCGACCATTGATCCTCGCAAAATCTCATGAAGGCATTGCAGGAGGACATTATGTAGGAAAAGAAACTGCACAGAAGGTTCTTCAATTGGCCTTTGGTGGCATACCTTACACAGAGATGCTAAAGACTATTCCAGGGCCTACGTTGTATGCCAAAGAGTTGGGAAACTATCCAAAAGAGATGAAATTTCATTGGCACCACAACTAACCCTACAAGAATTTGAGAAATGGGCCATTGAATTTGTTGGACCTATAAATCCACCAGGAAAGCGTACAGGAGAAAGGTACATAATTACAACAACAAAATACTTGACTAGATGGGCCGAAGCAAGAGAAGTTAAGGATTGTAGTGCAACTACAGTTGCACGCTTCATATTTGATGACATCATAACTAGGTTTGGATGCCCAAAGATCCTTATGAGTGATCAAAGAACCATTTCATCAATAAGAGAGTTGAAGTCTTGACTGAAGAATTTGTAGTCCACCATCAGAAGAGCACACCATACCATCCATAAGCAAATGGGACAGTTGAAGCATTCAACAAGAGCTTGGAGACAGCGCTCAGGAATATTTGCAGTGTGAACAGGGATGACTGGGACTTAAGAGTACCAGCAGTACTTTGGGCCTATAGAACCACTTGCAACAAGCTAACAATGCATACCCCCTTCAAGTTGGTATATGGTTTTGAAGTTGTTGTTCCAATGGATCATATGGTACCAAGCCTGAGAATTGTTTCCTTTACAGATATGGATGACCCTGGCACTGTTCAAGAGAGGCTTGCACAGTTGGTTGAATTGGAAGAAGACAGATTCATTGCAGGATTCCATCAGCAGGTTCAGAAGGAAAGAGAGAAGGCCTATCATGACAAGCACATCAAGAAGAAGGCATTCAAACAAGGTGATCTAGTATTGGTATATGACAGTAAGTTCATCAAACATCCTGGGAAGTTCATAATGCATTGGCTAGGGACATGCGAGATCATTTATGTTACAGAGGGAGGAGTTGCACAATTGAAGACTTTGAATGGGGAGTGGAAGGAAGGATTAGTGAATGGGAGTCAGCTGAAGTTGTACTATGACAACCAGCTGCCTCGCCACTCTTAGTGAAAGAAATAATAAAAGGTTCTAGGTACCAAGTGCAGTTGAAAATGGGTACCAGACATAGAAAATACAGTCTGCACAAGGGATGGAGAGGAGGCAAAGAGCAGAACGCAGAGGCTGCATTACGTAGCCTGGAGTCAAAGTAAAACCAAAAGCTCTAATCTGAAGTGTCTCAAGACGAGTCGTAGGTGAGTGTGGGGGCCTGTTGGCCCTTGGGTATGGAAGCAAGCAAAGATCAAGGGAGAATGTGAACTGCGCGGAAGACACAATGATTGTTATTGCGTCGAAGTGAACTAAAGAGCAGAAAATATGGAGCGAATTCCGAGAAAGCAAGTCGTTGGATGGGGAGATCGAGAATAATAGATAAGAAATAAAGAAGGATCGAGGACAAGTCAGCAAGCAGAAAAAACCACCGTTGGATGCTTTGGAGCACCGCGTGAGAAGAAAGGAAAGATAGTTTGGCAAAGCCCTGAAATATGGGTCAAGTTGACCTAGGGTTTTAGACACCTAGGGTTTTCGTATCTAGGGTTTTGGACACCTAGGCTTAGACCTAAGGATGTCAGTGAGTGATTGTAATGTATAAATAGAGGTCAAGAGGACCTAGTTCGGGTTGTCATTGGTTGGTATCAAGATAGGTTTTCATTGTTGCTAGTGATCGATTTGATTGTTGTGAGTAAGCATTGTATGGAGAGAGAAAGATACTGAGTGTAAGAGCCTTCTAGTATTGTAAGATATTCATGTGGGTGCGAAGATAAACCCTACAATTGGGTGCGCAGGGAGAGGAGAGAAGAGATATGCTAGCTAAGAGCGTAGATAAGGACTGTATGCTTTACTCAAATATAATACAACAAAGTTCTATGGACGTAGCCCTAGAGAGAGGGTGAACCACGTATATTTTTTGTTGTGTGATTGATATTCTGTCTCTGTCACTGATATACTGTGATTGCATTATTGTTTTAAATCTGATAAGTAGATGTGAAGAATAGATCTAAGTTGATAAGTGATATGTGAATGTTGTGTTGTTCTTGTGTTAGATCCACTTGATATTCCCTTTGGTTGTAGACATTTATGTCTTGCAACCCCCTCATAACTGCTTCGGGTGAAACTGTATCTGCTTTGCAGGTGTTGCCGAAAGGGCCAGTAGTTAGGGATTGTTGGTGCGCTCTTGGAGATGAACCCTGGGTCAGCCCCTATGCAAGCACTGCACATATTGTAATCGAACATTCATCTTAATAGAAAGAAAGCAATTTTTCCTGCATATGAACTTTATGTGTGGTTATGTGTATCTGATGAATGTTATATGTGTGTGTGTATGTATACTGTAGATGTGTAATAGGTTTCATTTACAGTAGGAAGATAGATTCCTCTATCTTTGTTGAGTTGAAATATCATTATGGGTTCTTTAGGCTATACAAGGAGTGCACAACGGAATATTGGAAGTTTTGTAGCCAGCGCAAGGAGTGTGCATCAAAACTCTGTGGATTTAGAGAAAAACGTTCTAGGAGGGCACACCAGAGAGACAATAACTCAGGGGAAACCTCAAGGTTATTGAATACCTTAGAGGAGAAATTGTGCAATGGGAGAACAAAGAGACAGAATCACTGAGAACTTTGTAGAGATATGCTAGGTGAGCATTGAGCAGGTGCAAGTGTGCATGAAGAGAATTCTTTGTTGAGTTCAAAGAGAAGAGTATCATAGGAATATACTCACAGAGTTGTTGAATACTCTGGAGGAAGACCTATGCAAAAGAGTGCACCAGGCCAACACTTACACAGAGTGTTGAAAGAAGTCGTTGGAGGACTTCATCGAGTGCAAGGAGTGCACCATAAGTAAAGTAGTTTTCCTTTACAATCTCAAGGAGGATGAGCGTCGGGTTTCCAAGAGAGCACCAGGGAAATCTTCTAAGGAAGTGGAAGGGCCGAGATTCTTTGGAGTTCTGAGTCATTTCAAAAGCTCAGAAGAGATAGAGAAAAGAGTGAATAGAGAAGTAATTATTCCAAGTCCCAAATCTCAAGATAGATTATGTCCCAAGAAGAGAAGGAATCCCAAGATAGCGGGATCGCAGGAGGAGGTTCAAGGGCCAAAACCTTTGGACACTTAGAAATTTTCCCAATTTCGGGAGAAAGTGCAAGCTCAGGAGGAGTAACCGCAGTCATTGAATCAAGTTGCAAGGAGAGATATGGAACCCTACATCCACGTCTAGACTGAAGGAGAACGTAGAGGGGAAGAACATATCCCAGTCGTTGGATCTGGGCGCAGAGGATCGACAGTCGTCCGATCGAAAGTTAAGTGCATGGGCCTTAAATCTTTTGGAAGTGTGCAGAAGAACGAACTTGCGAAGTCCCAAAGTGATTAGGGATTGTCCACCATCCAGAGGGATGCAAGGTAAAAATTTGTTGTCTTCGAGTGAAGGAACTCTGGGAAGAATGAGTGCATAGGATTTTGAAAATCCCAAAGCCCAAAGAGCCGAAATGAATCCGGACCATCAGATCCAGAGAGATGCATGGTGGAAATCTATGAATTTCGACTGAAAGCACTCCGGGAGAAACAAGTGTGTGGGAGTTTGAAACTCTTGAAGCCCGAAGAGTCGAAGAGGATAGTGGTCATCAAATCCAGGGGGAGACATGCGTCAAGAGATCATGTATTTCGGTTGGAATCCTTTCAGGAGGAGGCAAATTCTGAGAGTCGAAACTCTCAAATCTTGAAGTGTTGAAGTCACGCATAATCATTGATCATGAAGGAGGTACGTGTCAACATATCGTGAAATCCGGGTGAAATAAATACGGTAGGAACAAGTGCGTAGGGGTTTGAAACTCCTGAATCCTGAATAGCAGAAGTAGTTGGGAGTCATCGATCTGCAAAAGGACACGCGTCATTAGATCGTGGACTCCGAATAAATCGCTCCAGGAGAAACAGAGTGTGGAGAAGTTGAGACAAAAACTCCTAAAGGTCGGAGAGTCGGATTTCATTTGGGTCGTTCGTTCATTGAGGACAGGCATCAGCGGATCTTCCACTTCAGGAAGGAGCAGGTGCAGGAGTTTGAAACTCCCGAAGCCCGAAGGGACGAAGAGAACCACAATCGTTGATCTGTGAGGAACACGTGTCGACAACTGTTAAGTACTTGAATACTTGGAAAGTGTTATGATACCAAGGAAGGTGGGCAAGGAAAGTGTTATGATACCAATTGTTAAGTACTTGAATACTTGCATACATAAACACCACAAAGATTCAAAGAACAATATAAAACAACCACACTTTTATTATAAGAGAACCCTCGAGGTAGAGCAACACCATGCAATGGATCATATTATGGAAGGGATCCTCTCTTGTTCACTTGCCTCTTCGAGGGGGCATCCTCCTATTAAGCTACCTCTCCAAATACAATACTTCTCTTCATATCTCATTACATTGCTTGAACCCCTTTATATATTTCTACCAACCACCTAAGAACATTCTAGAGGAAGAACCTTCTAGAAGCAGAACCTTCTAAGAAGTCCTCTTACATTTATAATATATAACTACCATAGTGGGTCTTATTTAATACTATAGTGGACCTAGTCCACCTTACATTGAATGGCCTCTATTATTATAACTATGTGCCCTCTGATCCCCCCGCTACCTCTCTAACTATGCCTCTACTATTATAACTATGGGCCCTCTGAGCCCCCCACTACCTCTCTAGCTACCTAACAATAACCCAAGCACATCCATATTTCCAAATCATATGCTCATGTTCAAAATAATTACTTACATATATGTGTAAACCCATTACATATGCATTTAACCCCACATATAGATATACCCCTAGTAGGGTCATAACAGAGTACCCCCTTCAAAAATATTTGTCCGTAATCTTTGTCATAATATATTCATGATTTCTTACTATCATTCATTATTATCCATCCATCCATATTTAGCTATTTTCGGTACCAATCATTGGTTATAATGTGGCTCATGGCTCTCTATGCATACTCACCTCTCTTGGCTAGAGAAAAGCCAAAATACCTCTAAGACTGAAATTACAAGAAGAAATAGGGAGAGCTAGGGTAATGGGAAGGCCAACAGGCCTGACCTTTCATTTCCCATTCCTTAGTATTTTATCTGTTATTTTCGTTTTGATATTTAAATTATTATTTTTTCCTCTCTTTGTCTCATTTAATATATAAATTTTTCATTGTTCTTTATGGTTTATCCAACCTTCATCGGTTACCAAATTGCATGTGCATGTATTGAATGCTTACAACCATTCACGTGTTCAGATCACTAGTGTTGGGGGTTGTCTTGGAGCCTTTGTACTTATGTGATGTAATAAGGCCTAGGGTCTGAGCAATGTAAACCCTAGAGTAAGACATGAGCACTAGAGAAGTGAAAAAGACCAAGAGCTTGTGTGATGCAATCTTGGACAATCTACTAGAAGAATTTTTTATGTAAGTGGGAGATCAAGTCCAATGGACTTGTTAGTATTGATACTAGCTTGTTGTTGATCCTTTTAAGTGATTATGAGTAACTTTGTGTGATGTCTCGCTAGGCCATGATTGCTAGTTAGGGTTGTTGTTAATGGGGGATACCCTAGCTAGGGTTTGGGTGCAATTGGAGTATCATAGCTTGTGATAAACAGATAGGACATGGTGTACTAGCTTATGATTATTTTATGGTGTGTACTTGTATTTTTCTTATGATTTCATTAGGAATGTATATTTGTTATCCAAATATTGTGCATTGCATATCTAAAAATCAAAGTTATGTTTCTCAAGAAAATGAGTAGTTTCTAAGGTTGTTTAGTATGTTAATTTATCATGAAAAATTAACATATTTTTCAAATGAATTAATAACTGAAAAAATGAACTAAAGGGGTGAATATTCTCCCCTTAAAGGGAATTCTTTTGATTTTTTTTCTTAGGATGCCTAGTGATTTTGGTTGGAAAAAAATGAAATATATGTTGTTTTAATTAATATTTTGGATTTAACCATAAGGCTGAAATTTCATAGGAAATAAGTCATGGGAACCTCGAGTATTGAGGTGAAATTTATGAATTTGCATTTAACATGAGTTTTTGAAATTTCCACATGGTATCATATTTAACTACAATGAGATTGCCTTATTGTTGATTTGAAGAATAGATATTTCAATTGTTGAACCTGTGAGAAGTTGTTGGGTGTCAAAACCCTAGTTTTCTTGAGATACAAACTCACACCCGTTAAGGGTTTGATGGATTGAAACCCTATTTTATTTTATGGTGAGAGTGTATATTCATCTATAATAGGTAGAATATCTACTTCATTGATGGATGGTATGTAATTTATTTTCAAAGGGTGTGGTGTCCAAGAGGTCCTATGATAGGTGGTTGATTTGTTCTAATGGATGTCAATGTTAATATAGATCGATACCTATTATAGGCATGATTAACCATTTGAGTGTTTTGTTGATTTTAGAGCCCAAGATGGATTGATTCATTTTNTTTTCTTAGGATGCCTAGTGATTTTGGTTGGAAAAAAATGAAATATATGTTGTTTTAATTAATATTTTGGATTTAACCATAAGGCTGAAATTTCATAGGAAATAAGTCATGGGAACCTCGAGTATTGAGGTGAAATTTATGAATTTGCATTTAACATGAGTTTTTGAAATTTCCACATGGTATCATATTTAACTACAATGAGATTGCCTTATTGTTGATTTGAAGAATAGATATTTCAATTGTTGAACCTGTGAGAAGTTGTTGGGTGTCAAAACCCTAGTTTTCTTGAGATACAAACTCACACCCGTTAAGGGTTTGATGGATTGAAACCCTATTTTATTTTATGGTGAGAGTGTATATTCATCTATAATAGGTAGAATATCTACTTCATTGATGGATGGTATGTAATTTATTTTCAAAGGGTGTGGTGTCCAAGAGGTCCTATGATAGGTGGTTGATTTGTTCTAATGGATGTCAATGTTAATATAGATCGATACCTATTATAGGCATGATTAACCATTTGAGTGTTTTGTTGATTTTAGAGCCCAAGATGGATTGATTCATTTTTTGATAGAATGATGATAATTGACTAATCTATTTTGGTTGATTTATGACTCAAGGGATTACAAGAATGGTGACCATGTTTATTTTCTATGATTGTTATAGATTTGGAGGGTCGGGGGTTGAATGTTATACTTTTCGTGTAGCATCAGTTGTACATATTATACGTTGTACTTGCTAAGATATTGATCATAGATTTTATAGCTAGTGTGATGATAAATTATTTATCAAATCTTAATATGCCATTGTTGAGAAAAATGTATAGATTACCTTACTCAATCATTTTCAGATATTGTCTAGCTAGGACAAGATAGTTGGGAATGTCACCTGAGGTTTATAGCCTCAAAATATTCACTCAATCTGCAAGTATTAATTACAAGGACTGAGACTGATTTATACTTTAAATATGTTGCAATATAAAATAAAATTTAAAAAAACTATTGGAATGTACACAAATTTTGCGATAAAGTAAACATGGCGATCAAAACCAAAAAGTAACCAGGTCACGAATACACATGTATGAGACATAATAGCAATCTAATTTTATTTCATTCTGAGATACCAAAAGTTTTTTTCTCTTTACAAAACCCCTACAAGGACATGGACCAAAGTTCAATTTAGAGATCCCCGGTGAACACCATACAAAAAGACACTGACAATAAAGTAAAACTGAAATGAATAATCTAGATCATCTTGCCAGAAATTGATGTCATTTTGACTATGCAAGATATCATTTATGAGCCATGAAACTTAATTCACAAGCAGACAAGAATACACAGATTATCAAGAATGAATAAACACCTCTAAAACAAGAGTCTAAAAAGTGTTGTTCAGTCTTGAACCTTGTTGTCTACAATAAGACCCTACTATCAAGAAGAGAATTAGGCTTTGAATAAACTCAAAAATGAATGAAAATTGAAACTATCTCATGTAACTAAAGATCAAACCTTAATCTGGTTTTCTCCTTCTATTATTCACTTGTCTCTTCTTCTCATTGAGCTTTTATTCTTTCCCAATAAGTTGAAGTAGTTCAACTACTTTCTTTAGTTAAGTTGGTTTAACTTAACTAATTAGTTTAGGAGAAATTAATAATAATAATAAAATTAAGAGTCTTAATTAATAATAACTAGGTAGGTGGGACCCCTTGTGACTCCCATAATTTCTTTCTTTTAAATAATGAAATATAACACACAAAAGACAATCATTTTGACCATATCCCACCCTTGTAACTCCATTGAATATCTTTTATACCGGATATTTAAATATCAACAATAATTTATATCATATCCAAAAAATATATATATCCACATTATCCATGTAAGTTTTAAACCTGTGAAGAAAATCAATGCATATAGATTCTTAAGAAAAACAGAATTTAATCAATCTCTCATACACATAGTACACAGAGATTTATACCGTAAACCCTCAACCGGGGAAAACCTTTCTTATATTCATTATATCGAATTTCACCATTCACTATACAATATATACAATGTTTTTTATGTATTCTGTAGATACCAAAACCCTAATCCCTTAATCCGAGATTAATTTAGAAAACCACTAAAAATAGCAAAATCCGTTAAAAATAGCAAAAAACCGCCCAAAAAAAAAATTTGGCATGTTGTCCAAAATCTCGTCAGCCCCGGGCTACCACTTGGTGCCGAACGTTGAGCGTAACCAAGGGGGGACATACCTGGCCCCCCTGGGACCCCCCTAGGAAGCGCCTGATGCACACGACACAAATAACACTACTACGAGGGATTGTCAGACACAGTTGTCGAATCTGACGCGCCCACACACACACATACAAAGAATATAACGTATACCCAACAATCCACATTATCCACAAAATATAAAAAATAAGGCTTGTTGTCCAAAAATGTTGAAAACAATTAAACATTGTCTTAATCAACTGAAATCATATAAAACATAATTTAAAACCCATATTTTCCACTTTGTGAGGCAATTTTCCTTTTTTCACTGTTGTTTCCTTAGAATTTTTTTAAGCAGCTCGTGGTTGATTGGACCCTTGGGGTTGTATCTTTTTTATCATATGGGAGAATTCATCCTTTAAATGAAGGCGGAAAGACGCAGATTTTGAGGAATCAGTGGAGGGAGAAAAAGGGGAGGCATTTTTTTTTCCTTTGTCTTGCACAGGTTGGGGAATATCAGCTTTCAATCTCTTACTGGCGTGTGAAGACTGAATTGGTGAAACAACACATGAAATTTAGACATTGGGATTAACACATGGTGGTAAAGGCAATGGAATAGTGGGCCAACCATGATGGTGAGAGACAGGCTAGTTGACAATCTCTTACCAACTGTCATTTGCGGGGACTTCGGGCTACAAAGACACATGTGGAGCAACGAGAAAGCCGGGATTATTCTGAGGAGGATGGAAAGGAGGTGTTTCTGGTTGAGGGTGCATTATCCCATGTCTGACCCAATTAAATAACCCAGCTTGGAACAGGTGATTCAATTCTAGCGGGTCAGCCTCAAAATGGATAGAAAATCTAGGCCTCATATGGCCTCGATTCCAATTTCCCTTGCCTCTGTTATTTCGACCATTGTTGTCTCTACTAAAAAATTTCATCCTGTAGCAACAATTTTTCAGTAATGCAGCTCTTAATAAACCATACATGACACTCTGCTTACATGAATCAAAATTTGGCTCCAAAATTGACACGAGATATATGCAAAACCATCCATAACACATCATTCATTAATTGCCATGTGAACAGGGAATGATAGGGTTCATGGGAAATATGGAGGGGGTGTAATTAGCGAAAAATGGTAGAATGATAGGGGATCAATATACGAATATTGTTTAACAATTAACTAAACAATTAAATGTGTATAAAAATATCAAGAATACCAGTCATCAACCCTTGTTATGTTATCTTTCTTTTGCTTCCACACAGTCTTTTTCTTTCAAAATTTATATCACAGAACATGGATGCAATAAGTGAAATCGAGATCATGGAGGGAATGTAATTAGCGAAAATGGAAAAATGATAGGGAAACTTTATGGATACTATTCAAATGAAAAGAAATTAAACATGCTACCTCTGATGCAATCAAAATTTATCTTTATCTATAATTTTGAAGTATAAACAGTATTTTGTTTCCAAAAAATAATCCAAACTAAGGCCTTCTTTAACAAATTTGTTCGTTGGCCTCCGAATTACTTTGCATAGTAAACAATTTGATTCACCCTGAATTATTTAACCACAGTAACCATTGTAACCATATTACTATTATATAACAGAAATGGCGAACATCATCATAATCTCTACAAGAATACAACAATAGTCTTTGAGCCACGATTCATAACATCAACCCCAGTAATAATCCTTTAAACCCAGTCGGGTCACATAGAGTGCTCTCAAACAAACTCATATCCATCATTAATCTAACCACTATCCAATGCAACTTCTTCTAATTTATTTTGGGCAGTATTACTCGATTCAAGCCTTAGACATTTCGAACACAAGTGTTTTTTTCTTTAACAATAAACATAACGATTGAACCAAGAAAAATGACATTTGTTATCGGGAACACAAGCTTCAACAACTATAACTTTCAATGAAATAGGTGAGGAAAGACTCCTTTCCACAATTGCCAAGCAAGGAACCAACTAAACTCATGCCCACGTAACCGAGAAAGAACAGTGCTCTTATCAACTCAAACTAGAGTAAGAAACGCTTTCACTGTAATGTGTAGGGTTCGAGATATGCCAATGACAGTAAGGGTAGAGAAAACGGGGCAATTTAAACAAAGGGTTTTGCAGTTGAATAACACAGACAACTCATTGCACGAGTGCCTCATGATAATCGATCACGAGTAATATAACAATAATCCGCAACATTTTTATCGACTGCATGAGCTTCGTATAACAAACTATAACTTCCAAAGAACAAGTGAAACCAACACTTCCTTCAACACAACAAAACGAGTGACCAAATAAAAACTCGTGCCCAACCAAAATAGCATGAATAGTGCTCCCATCAAAATATGGTTAAGAAATGTTCTCGTATCTATATAATTTTCACCACACAACAATGACAGTGAGGTCATAATAAAGTAGGCTAACAACTGAGGGTTTATCCAGGACAAGGCACGAAAGGTTTCAATCATATTTCACTTAAACCTCCACGGGGTCAAAATATGGTGCAGGTATACTAACCACAGAGACTAGCAATATCAATATATAGGTGGGGTATTCACAAAACCCAGAGGTAAGGCTGACTGAGATAACCCATTTCAACAGGGAGGCCAAACCCACAATACAGAACCATAGGCAAGGCAGGCTCAACCACAACTTTTTCTCAGCAATTCCCTACGAACAATTACACATAGAAATGACACCATGACCATTTTTTAATGTCAACAGTCTAAAAAAAACCACCACAAGAAACCGAGGATGCAACCATAAATACATAGTTCCAAAAACATCATAACATATTGAGAATTACACAGACCACTAGCAACCAGAACCAACCTTTGATTTAAGGGAAGAGCAAATTTCATGGATGGAAAAGTAAGAAAACCACATACCTGTAAAAGATTGCACAAGGAGAAAAACCAAGGTTGTATATTTCCTCCATGACCAAGTAAGGCAGAGAAACAACAACTAACAAAGCCAAAATGCAAGAAAGACTAGGGTGGCGGGCTCGAGAGGAGTTTGAGTGACGTGCATTTATTGCACGTCGCTTCTTCCTTCAAATCCTCATTCATATCTTAGTACAAGTCAAGCCCACTAGCCAGGTCACCATACCACTACATTCAAAACCATTAATACAACCAAATATCCAAACTTTCCATATTACACTTTGAAAAGTGCGCGATAGTCCAAAGTGCACCACCCCTTGCCACTGTCAAATTTTCTCATATGACAACTTTCTAGGAACACAACCCAATTGCAGTTCAAACAATGTGCATAACAATAGTATCAAGGGTTGAGATAACCCAATCTTTTCCATGGAAAATATACAATATCAACATTAAAACCGGAGTGTAATTCTTTCATCCAAAAGGTAGCATAATCGTATTTCATGAGAGATAATCAAAACCATATTGTTCCTTGTTTTAATCACCCAACAGCCACATATTACCATAAACATTTTAACCATGATTTGAAGAAAATGAGTTGTAGAAATATGTGTCACAACCAATACATAGGCAAACAAAATATAAGTGTATCTTATCCATCATAGTGCCTTAAGTTAAACAAGGGGGTCCCACCTACTATTATATTATTAATATAGTTAAATAATAAAGCTTGGAAATCATTTGTGAGCATAATATTCATCGTTGCACTTTCAAGCGTCAATAAACTGGTGAATCCACCAGAAAATTTGTTTCCAACATATTAAGAACTCATAATGTCTGGTTTTGTAGACCAAGCGAACCGTAGATCAAAGAATTATTTACCGGAATGATTATGCAACAGGGGGAGTGAGGCGATTTAAGGAAAAAAAATGATCTAGGACTTTGGGAATAGCTCATGAAAAATGTTATGTATGAGGGGGTTTGTTCCTGTATGCATAACATTCAATTGGTCATAGTAAAAGTGTTTCTTTTTTTAAGGAGAAAATTTTTTGGTATGCTCTTTTGAATCTCAAGGTGGAGGGAAGAAAGGGATCGCAGAAACTAGGGATGAAAATCCAATCATCTATCTAACAATAGTACTGGAAGAAGAAATCAATTGCAGTGATGTCTACAAGGGGGACATCATGATAGATGTGTAACTTGATTGTTATTGATCAACAATACTTACAAAATATCATCGTTGTGGTGAAACTAAACCAAAGTTTATTTCTGATAAACAAAAAGGAAAAAAACAAAAGAAAAACAACAACAACAAAAAACCAAAACAATGAAACATAAAACTATAATACATCAGTGACTTCCATGCAGCATTTATCTTTCAAACTGGTTCCACATAGTGTTTCAAGTGGGAACCGTTGGTACTATAGGAAAATAATCACTCTTCCAAGTCTTTTAGAAGATAAGAGTTTGCGCCCAGGACAAAAGAGATCTTGAAAGTACCCAGCCATAATTTTTGAAACTTCAAATGTCTTCCTCTGTCAGCATGGCATGATTCCCAAATCAAGACTTTCTCATTTACTTTAAATTTGACAGCTTTTGCACTTTTGTTGAAATATTTCTTTACAGTTTGTTGTCTTCTCTTTATGTTTTCCAAGAAAACATTCTTTGTTCCTCTAAAACAAGCAGTGCATTTATCCTTTGAGGGACATTAAAAGAATTTTATTCGATCTGTAGCATCATTCGTAAAGAAGAATTATTTAACCACAATAACCATTTGATATGCCCAGAATTATTTAACCATTTGAGAAGAATTTGATATGTCCATAATTATTTAACCATAGTAACCATTGTAACCATATTATCATTATATAAAAGAAATGACGAACAACATCATAATCGCTACATGAATACAAAAATAGTCTTTGAACCACGATTCATAACATCAACCCCAGTAATAATCCTTTAAACCAAACAGGGTCACGCACAGTGCTCCCAAACAAACTCATATCCATAATTAATCTTACCACTATTCAATGCAACTTATTCTAATTTATTATGGGAAGTATTACTCGATTCGAGCCTCAGACATTTCGAACAATTAACCAAACAATTAACTGTGTATAAAAATATCAAGAATGCCCATCATCAACCCTTGCTATGGTATCTTTCTTTCGCTTCCACACAGTCTTTTTCTTTTAAAATTTATATCACAGAACAAGGATGCAATAAGTGAAATCAAGATCGTGGAGGGAATGTAATTAGAAAAAAATGGAAGAATGATAGAGAAATTTTACGGATAATGTTCAAGTGAAAAGAAATCAAACATGTTACCTCTGATGCAATCAAAGTTTATCTCTATCCAGAATTTTGAAGTTTAAACAGTATTTTGTTTCCAAAACAATAATCCAAATTGATTCTTTCTTTAACAAATTTTCTCGCTAGCCTCCGAATTACTTTACACAGTAAACAATTTGATATGCTCGAAATTATTTAACCACAGTAACCATTTTAACCATATTATCATTATATAACAGAAATGACGAACATCATCATAATCGCGACAAGAATACAACAATAGTCTTTGAGCCACAATTCATAACATCAACCTGAGTAATAATCCTTTAAACCCAACAGGGTCACGCAGAGTACTCCCAAACAAAATCATATCCATCATTAATCTAACCACTATTCAATGCAACTTCTTCTAATTTATTATGGGCAGTATTACTCAATTTGAGCCTCGGACATTTTGAACACAGGTGTTTTTTTATTTAACAATAAACATAACAATTGAACCAAGAAAAATGACATTTGTTATCAAGAACACAAGCTTCAACAACTGTAACTTTCAATGAATAGGTGAGGACAAGCTCATTTCCACAATTGTCAAGAAAGGAACCAGCTAAACTTGTTCCCAAGTAACCTAGCAAGAACAATGCTCTCATCAAATCAAACTAGAGTAAGCAATGTTTTCATTGTAATGTGTAGGGTTCGAGATATGCCAATGACAGTAAGGGTAGAGACAACAAGGAAATTTAAATAAAGGGTTCGGCAGTTGAATAGCACATACAACTCATTCCATAGGTGCCTTATGATAATCGATCGAGGATAATATAACAATAATTCACAACATTTCTATCGATTGCATGAACTTCGTATAACAAACTATAACTTCCAAAGAACAAGTGAAACCAACACTTCCTTCAACACGGCATAACGAGTGACCAAATAAAACCTGTGCCCAACCAAGATAGCATGAATAGTGATCCCATCAAAATCTGGGTAAGCAATGTTCTCATATCTATATAATGTTCACCATGCAACAGTGGCAATGAGTTCATAAGAAAGTAGGCTAACAACTGAGCGTTTTTCCAAGACAAGGCACATAAGGTTTTAGTCATATTTTACTTAAACCTCCACACGATCGAAATATGGAAATAGTATACTAACCACAGAGACCAGCAATATCAATCTATAGGTGGGGTATTCACAAAGCCCAAACGTAAGGCTGACTAAGATAATCGATTTCAACAGGGAGGCCAAACATACAATATAGAACCATAGGCGAGGCAAGATCAACCACAAATTTTACTCAACAATTCCCTGCAAACAATTACACACAGTAAGGACACCACGACCATTTTTTAATGCCAACAGTCTCATAACAACCACCACAGGAAACCAAGGATGCAACCATAAATACAGAGTTCCAAAAACATCATAACAGCTTGAGAATTATATATACCACGAGCAACTAGAGCCAACATTTGATTTAAGGGCAGAGAAAATATCATGGTTGGCAAAGAAAGAAAACCCCATACCTGTAAAAGATTGCGTGAGGAGAAAAATCAAGATTGTATACTTCCTCCACGACTGGGAAAGGCGGAGCAGCAGCAACTAACAAATCCAAAATGCAAGAATGACTAGGGTGGTGGGCTCGAGGGGAGTTTGAGTGACATGCATTTACTGCACATCACTTCTTCCTTCATATCCTCACTCATATCTTAGTACGAGCCAAACCCACTAGCCATCTCACCATACCACTACATCCAAAACCATTAATACAACCAAATATCCAAAATTGTCATATTACACTTTGCAAAGTGCGCGATAGTCTAAAGGGTGCCACACTTGCCACTATCAAATTTTCCCATATGACAACTTGCTAGGAACACAACCCAATTGCAGCTCAACCAATGTGCATAACAATAGTAGAAAGGGTCGATATCACCCAATCTTTGCTATGGAAAATAAACAATATCAACATTAAAAATGGAGTGTAATTCTTTCATCCAAAAGGCAACATAATCATATTTCATGAGAGATAATCATAACCATATTGTTCCTTGTTTTAATCACCCAACCACCACATATTACCATAAACATTTTAACCATGATTTGAAGTAAATGAGTTGTAGAAATCTGTGTCGCAACCAATACATAGGCAAAAAAAATATAAGTTTCGCCTATCCATCATAGTGTCATAAGTTAAACAAGGGGGTCCCACCTACTAGTATATTATTAATATAGTTAAATAATAAAGCTCAAAAATCATTTGTGAGCATAGTTTTCATCACTTTCAAGCGTCAACAGTCATATTATTCATTTGTATAATGTAAATATTGTACTTTGTACTTGCTCTAGGAGAGTTGATCTTTCATGTTGTATTCTTCATATGTGGTTATACTTCATACTCTTGTCTTAGAGTGCTAAGGGTTGGGGGAAAACCTAGGAAGATAACCACTTAGGTTTGGATTTACCCTAGTAGAGTAAAGAAGGATTTGGTGTTGAAGAAGGTTGTGGAATACTAAGTTGGAGATAGGCTCAAAATCTATGGTTGTAGAATCAATGAGTAATTCCAAGCCTGCAATTGATGGGAGTAATGATGAGTATCAATGACAAGGTTGTTGGATTCTCTCAAGAAGAGGGAGTTTACCTTGATGTTACTCTTGAATCATGATTCTCTCAGAAAGAGTGAGGTGACATTATTGAGGTTTCCACTTCAATGGCCATAGGTTTTAAGGTGCATGAGAGGGATTTTCATGTTCACAATTTGATGATAACCATGTGGGTTATTATTAATTTTACCACAATCTTGGTATTTCAAGATCGATGAGGTGATATGTATGCAGATTTGCATCTTGTGTTTTTAATAGATCCTATCCACTTGTATGGGTCTTGTTTAGAGATGTGATTATCTTTGCAGGATGTTCTAAGCAATGCTTGATGTGGTGCAGAAATATTATTTGTAGTGATATTCCCTTTAGGGATGTTGGCATTGTAAAAAGACATTATAGATGTGTCTTCCTTTTTCTAAAGTTATTTCAAAGTTTGAAGAGGATCTAGGGTTATTTTCCTTCAATTTCATAGGTCATTGGAACCCCTAACAAAGGGGGAGTTGAGATGAAGAGGGAGCATCTTGGTTTGATAGTGTAAACCAAGTTATTTTGGTTTTTTTTCCTTGCATGTTCACCATCCAAAGGTCAAGTTACAGGTTTTTGGGTTGATTGGTTGATTTCTTGAAGAGAGACACACCTTTATGAGTTGTGATTTATTGGATGATGAGGTGTACGGACATATACTTGTGGGAGTGACTCTCATGGATACTTTCAAACTAGGTATGATGTTAATGTCTTAATGGAGGAGTATTCTTCCATGTTTGTAGAGGCACAAGATTTGTAGTTTTCATATTCAAAGGGATTTGATTGGTGTTATAGAAAAAAATT
The DNA here is from genome assembly GCA_009831015.1 of Picea engelmannii. Classification (NCBI taxonomy): domain Eukaryota; kingdom Viridiplantae; phylum Streptophyta; class Pinopsida; order Pinales; family Pinaceae; genus Picea; species Picea engelmannii. The sequence goes on from ML810328.1 coordinate 88,915, forward strand.
CTCATTAAGAGGGACTGTTATCTTTTGAGGTTACTCTAAAGTGTTTTCACCTAGCTAGAAGATAACTAAGTCTTCTAGTCCCTTGGTGATCCTTGATGAACATATGGATGGTTTAGTTTGAATGGATGATTGACCTTATATAGAATGATATCATAGCACACTTACCTAGAAGGTTGTTGTCCTAACTAACATTATGGCTAACCCATTGGGTGCACACAATAGGGGAGTTAGTTTATTTATTAGGAGAGTTACCTACCTATTGTTGATTTTTCAATAAGATAGGTTAAGCATGTAGTTAATTCCATTTTTTCATTTGTCTTAACCATAAACAATAATGTTGCAGCAACCAAGATCACAAGAAGAAACACCATGCACAAGAACACAAGAAGTATCCTGGGAAACCCTTCTCAATAAGGGAAGAAAACCCAGCCAAATCCTTTGTTATATTCTTCAAGAGAAAGACCTTGACCACCAATAATACATAGAACACAAGAGGGTGCTCAAACCCTAGAATACTATCACCCAAGAGAGGTGCACACTTTTCCCAAGAAGATGTACTTACTAAAATTTCCAAATTCATGTGAAAGATATGATTCCTCAATGGGGAATTTACCTTTACTTATACTAACCTGAACCTGTCAACATAAGCGTCTATTGGCACAACAGGGCCGACCTCACTAGCTTATAATATAATTAATATTAACCAGATTAATTTTCTTTTACATTAATTACCAGTCACATTAAGGTGGGGCCGACCTGTACCCTTTACATTACAATTAGGGTTATAGGCAGGTTAGACTCTTGAACAATATAGCAAGGGATATGATACACCCACTTGTGTTCATCCACTAGGGGAACATCCATAGGGATGTCCATATCTCTGGCTCACTACATTACACAGAAGAACCACTTCTTCACTAGTGCTCGGCCACTAAGATCATGTTCACATGTGCTCGTCCACAGGCAGGTCCACTCAACAGATCTTTTTTGCCACTGCATTACACAGGAGAGTCATCTGCAATTTCTCGTCAACTCTTCTGCTCAGAGGAGGCTAATACGTTATCTCCATTTCTTTTTCTTATGATGATGCACCCAACACTTTGGGATTTCACATGTTCACCTTGTGCTTAGCCACAGACATGTCCAACTTTGTAGATCACTTTTCTCACTGTGTTAATCTGGAGTTCTTATTAACTCTCTATATGGAGGAGGTCACCTCTACATTCCAGCTTTGTCTCAGATAGGAACCACACACCCTTCTTAGGGGATTTCTCTTAGGTTTGTAAGATGGAGAATGTCTCACATAGCTGGAATGATCTACATCTCATAGGTTTGTAAGCTGGAGAATGTCTCACATAGTTGCAATCATCAACACTCCCTCTCAGCTAGGGAGGCATTTTCCACCAGGCCAAGTCTCTCATGGAAATACTTTGAATTTTTTCTTGGGTGGAGTCATCAACACTCCCTCTCAACTAGGGAGGCTTTCTTCACCAAGTTAGTTTGGTGAACATGTCTGCAATCTGCTCATGTGTAGGAAGGTATTGTATGTGTACAATATTCCTCTGCATCATATCTCTGATATAAGGATATTTCATCTCATCGTGTTTCGATCCACCAGGAAACATTGGGTTCTCAAGGAGCTTTACACACGGCTCTTGGTTATCATCATAGGATCCATCTCATGGTCAAGTAAATCTTTCAGAATCTTGTGAAGCCATATCTCTTCACACACTCGATGCTATATACTCTTCTTATGTGGTATTCAAGGCCACAGAGTTGTTGAACAAGATAATTCAACTGAGAGGGGAGGGGGGGGGTGAATCAGTTGTATAAAATTTCTTTAATTTTATAAGAAGATTACTTATTAATCAATAAATCATGCCTTTAACATTTAACTTGCAGTAATACATTTAACCAATAAATATACAATCACATAAATGAAACAGTGACACAGTGATTTTTCATGAGGAAACCCAAAAGGAAAAAACCTCTTCTTCTTATGAATGAAAGGCAAGCTCCAACTCTTCTTTACATTCTTATTTTATTTGAGCTACAACCCAGATGAGGCTGCTACCTCTATTTCTTCAACACCTACTGAATGGAAGCTGCAACTCCCAGATGTACAAGAACCAACTTGTACAGGAGACTTTTACAATCTCCCCTTGCTCCTCCCTACCACCCTGAAATCATTCTCTGTCACTAAGAACCTGCAAACCAACTCTTTATCTTCTCTTTCAAAGATTAAGCATTCAAATCCTCTCTATTTTTATATTCATATCACAATTCATTCTTGACCAGACCACTTAGATTTATCAATTTGTGTATGTGTCTTCCCTCCTCTATTTTTTTTTCTTCCTCAAATTTTACAGAGCCATATATCTCCCATAATCCTCTATTTCTTTTCTTGCAACATTCACTTTATAAATCTTCATGTATCATCATCACGTACAATCAAACCCTCAAGCCTCAAAGAATCAGTTACAATAACTGAATAACTTCCTTACAGTAATTCTTATTGGCCAAGGCATCAAGACGAACAATATCCACATTATCAGTTTAAACATTTAACCAGCACCGTTCGATGAACATACATCTGTTTTAATTTTTCAGCATGGAATAACCCTTGAGTGCTTTGGAAAACCACTTGTGCTAACCCATATGTCCATTGGTCATGACCACAGGTTAATCTAAATGCATTTCGCATTTCACATTTCGGCAATTCGGTAATCCTGTGTCGAAGAGTATTGACACTTCAAGTTACAAAACCCTGAAATAGAGCTTAGCTTCGTGCTAGCTCCTCCCTCTCACATGACCATCGATGATAACCACTACCTACACCAAAAAGGTATTTCAGTGTTTCGCATTTTGACGTTTCGGCATTTCTTGTGATGAAGTGTTTCAATACTCCAAGTCACGAACCCCGAAATTTTCAACGTTTCGGCATTTTTCATTTCGGCGTTTCAGCATTTCTGCAATGAAGTGTTTCGACACTCCAAGTCACGAACCCCGAAATGATCTAACGGATTCACATTTGATCTGGTGGACATAGATCGAACGGTTCTCATTAACTTCTCGAAGACAGATCAATGGTCATATACAACTCTTATTTTTCTCCTCCAATGCTTAATCCAATGGATATGACTTAATCATTCATCGAGATGGATGGCTATCGTGGTTTCGGTATTTTGACATTCGGGACTTCGTGATGTTGAAGTTTTTGCTTACCATGCAAAAATCTCGAAACAGAAACTCCCAGAATCCTGAAATAGAAACTCCCGGAATCATGTGACGTGTCCTTTTCGGTATTTCGGCTTTTCACATTTTTGAATTTCGCGAGTTGGAATGCTATCGCATTTCCTTCCTTTGACTTCTGATTTCTCGATTCCATGTTTCGGCATTTTAGCCTTTCATATTTTGGCATTTTGTATTTTCGCATTTTGGCATTTCGTGAGTTGGAATGCTATCACATTTCCTTCCTTTGAATTCTGATTTCCCGATATCCACTTTTCTTTGATCGACGGTCCCACGGCCTTTCGTGATCAGACGGTCCTGATCTCATCAAGACTTTGCGCTCCGATCGACGACCCACAGACTTTCATGATTAGACAGTCATGATCCCATTGGGACTTTGCGTTTCGTGATTTCACGTATCACAATGTTGAAGGTTGGAGCTCCTCCTTTCTTTGATTCCCTAATTCCAAAGGAACTCTCAGCAAACCACCGTGCAGCTTCAATTTTGACATTAATGAAAAAACCTATGCAAACTGACCAACAAACTCCCCCTTTGGCATTGATGGAAAACTTTAAATCTCTTCTCCCCCTTTTGACATCTATGGCAAAGTAATCAACCATACTCCCCCTGAGAAAATAAAAACCACTTGCAAAGATGTATCATTTCAGCAGCAACTCCCCCTATCAATAATAGTCATTAAACCTGTGCAGTCTGATTTTATAATGAAGCCCATGAAATCTTTGAAAATGAAATGAAATTATAGAGGGTAAACCCCCAACTGATCCTTGATACTTTCAAATTGCATTTTAGATAAAGGTTTAGTAAATACATCTACTATCTGATCCTTTGTGCCAACTTATTCCACTTTAATAACTTTAGGCATAACCTGCTCTCTTAGAAAATGAAATTTAATGGGAATGTGATTTGTTTTAGAATTTATAACAAGATTTTTAGAAATACTAATTGCACTGGTATTATCACAGAAGATAGGTATAGGTTCATTATAATGAATATGTATATCTTCTAGCATCTGTTTCATCCATAGAACCTGAGTGCAACAAGTTGCATCTGCAATGTATTCTGCTTCAGCAGTAGACAGAGACACTGCCGATTGTTTTTTACTTGACCAACTTACAAGACATCCTCCAAGAAAAAATGTTGCTCCACTGGTACTCTTCCTGTCATCAACACAACCTGCCCAATCAGCATCAGTGAAAGCATATAAATCAAGTTGATTACCTGTAGAATACCATAAACCATACTCTGTTGTCCCCTTAAGATATCTGAAAATTCTTTTGACTGCAAGTAGATGAGAAGTTTTTGGTGAAGCCTGAAACCTGCCAACTTGACAAACTGCATGCATAATATCAGGTCTTGTAGTTGTAGCATAAAGAAACTACCAATCATAGATCTGTATACTGTCTAATCAACATCTTTAGTATCATCAAACTTACTTAATTTACAATCAGTAACCATGGGAGTGCCAACTGGTTTAGAATCTTCCATCTGAAATTTCTTAAGCATTTCATTGATATACTTGGTTTGAGAAATGGAAATACCTTTATCAAATTCAGTAATTTGCAAGCCTAAGAAAAACTTCATTTCTCCTAGCATGGGCATCTCAAACTCTTTCTGCATACTTTCAGCAAACTGTTTACTGAGCCTATTATCATCACTACCAAAAATGATATCATCTACATATATCTCAACAATGATCAGGATATCATTTTCTTCTTTAATATATAGATTACTATCAGTTTTACCTTTCATAAATCCTTGCTACCTCAAGTAATTGTCAAGTCTGGAATACCAAGTCCTTGGTGCTTGCTTCAGGCCATACAATGCCTTTTTCAACCCGTAAACATATTGTTCTGCTTCTAGTACCTGAAAATCATCTGGTTGTTCCATATATATTTCTTCATCTAAATCACCATTCAAAAATGTAGACTTTACATCCATTTGGTAAACTTTAATCTGTTTAGAATTGACATAATCTAGAATCATTCTAATGGATTCCATTCTTACAGCAGGAGCAAAAGTTTCTCCAAAATCTATTCCTTCTACTTGTGCATACCCTTTACAAACCAATCTATCCTTGTTTCTAGTTATTTTACCTGCTTCATCCATCTTATTTATGAAAACCCATTTAGCCCCTATGGCATTCTTATTCAAAGGTCTAGGAACCAATTCCCATGTCTTATTCTTTTCTATTTGACTAAGTTCTTCATTCATTGCTTTCATCCAGTACTCATCTTTAATTGTTTCTTCAATATTTTGGGTTCAATCAGAGAAAGTAAAGATACTTGTTCATGAGTTGAGGTGGATTCTTTCCTTCTTCTTCTTGTTCCAACACCTACATTTATGTCACCAATTATCTGTTCTTCAGCGTGATTTTTTGTATTCTCTTGCTTGGAGTTTTTGATGGAGTCATGCTTTTGGATGGAGTTGTGCCCTGTGTCAAAGTAGGAATTAATTGTTCACTGTCAACAGCCTTAGTTTCTTCTGTTTCACTTACCTCATCATTCATTTTATGTTTGTCATCTATCTCATATATTTGATGATTCTTTTGTTTAGATTTAGACTTCAAAAATGAGGACTCATCAAATTTCACATCTATGGCTTCA
>ML810328.1:95307-107536 GCA_009831015.1 Picea engelmannii
GTAGAAAATATCTTTCTCCTTTTAACCCTATTGTTCTCATAGGTCCACAGACATCAGCATGTACTATTTCCAATGGTTTAGTTGTTGAATGTTCTTTGGTTTTGAATTTAACTCTAGTTTGTTTACCATGTTGACATTGCTTGCAGAAAGAACTTGAAAGATCCTTTATGACAAGTAAATATCTTATTGCTTCCTTTTTATTCAACTAAATCAGATTTTCAAAGTTAATGTGTCCAAGTATTTTTTTCCACAACCAACTTTCATCTTCACTCCCAAGATAACATTTTTATTTTTCTTCATCTAATATGTAAATGTTGCTTGAGGTTCTTGTGGTTGTTCCAACTAGTTTATTTGATTTTATATCCCTGATTTGGCATCCTTTTGAATCAAAAATCATAAAGAGACCTTTATCACATGTTTGACTTACACTCAATAAGTTATGTTCCATTTTCTCAACCAATAAGACATTTTCAACCATGATTTCCTTGTTATTTAGACATATAGTTCATTTTCCAACTATCCTAGCTGATTGATCATTTCCAAAGGTGACTGTACCTTATTTTCCTTCATCTGGTTCAAAAAAGAGTTGTTTTCTACCTGTCATATGCTTTAAACATCCACTATCCACAACCCATTTTACTTTATGTTATGCTTGTAGAGCTATAGTGCATTTTTCAATGTTCAGATTTTCACTTTTCTTTTTCCAAAATTTTGTTTTCAGATCTGTGTAAGTGGGTTCATTAAATTTCTAAAAACTCATAGGAAAATTTATTGACACATGCCCAAAGTTGTTACACTTGTAACATTCAATATCATAACTTAAGGTGTCAAATCTGTTGTAAGAGTAGTTCATATTGTTTTGACTAGTTTTACCATGTCCTCTTCTATATTCAAAATTAGACATTTCATGATTGTTATGTGCATTTATCTTTCTTGAAAAACTATTACAAAATGAAGCCTTATGTCCATACTTATAACAAAAGAAATAGTGGCCTTCAAACATGTTTTGATGTCTGCCATAACTTCTTCTATGCACTGTTGAACCCTGATTTTCTTCTTGCCTTTCTGATTCCATCTTCTTGCTAGTAATTTTCTCATGATTATCCTTTGTACCTGCTTTCTCAACACTTGAACTAGAACATCCATTAGTTACTGCATATTTATAACCAATTCTAGTCTTATCATATGTTGATCTTTTACTACTAATAATTTGATCTAACACTTGAGAACTCCAATTCATGTTATTTTCTTGTACTTTCTTTCTTAATGAGACTACTTCAATTTTTAAACCTTCATTTTTCTTATCATTTTCTGCAAGCATTTTAGTTAGAGCTTCTTCAGCCACTCTAGCCTCTTCTATTTTAAGTTTTAAGTCAACTACCATGATTTCAGTGCTATCAATCAAACCATTTGATTTATGTAATTCAAATTCTAGATTCTCAATTTCTCTTTTAAAATGTTTGCATTCCCTTCTCACTATTCTTAATTCACTTAAAGCACTTACCAGTTCAGCTTCTAAATCAACTTCACCTTCTTCTTCTTCACCAGAATGATCATCCTGTTTTTCCATAACCATAAAAAGTTGTACATCTGAACTGTCATCACTCTCACCAGATTCTGAAATATCACTGTCATCTTTTATACACATGCTTCTCTTTTTGTAAGTTTTTCTTTGAAAAAAACTTCTTATGTCTATTCTTGAATTCCTTAGGTTTTCTATCACTGTCTTCTTCATTATTAGTATGCTTATTGTAAGGAAACTTAGATGCAAAATGTCATATTCTACCACAACCAAAGCATTTCAGAGGAAGCTTACCTTTATACTTGCCAGTACCTCTTTTCATATTTTTAACAAAATTTGCTTCTTCCACATCACCTTCTGACTCCTCATGACTGTCGATTTATGCTTCAACCTTTTTCTTATCTTTCTTTGCTACCTTGGAAGCTGCTTCTTTCCTGAAAGAATTCTCACCAGAGGTTCTCATCTCATACGTTGTTAGTATTTTGTGTAATTCATCCATTTCTAAAATATCAAGATCTGTTATTTCTTCTAATGCAGATATTTTTTAATCAAATATTACAGGAAGTGATCTAAGTACCTTTTGCACAATAATATTATTATTAATTGTTTCTCCTAGACCTCTCATGATATTAACAACTTCATCAATATGAAGAAAGTAGGTAGCTATATATTCAGATTCTTCCATTTTCAGGCTTTCAAATTGACTTCTATATGATTGTAGCTTAACACTCTTTACCTTAGTGTCTCCTTCATATACATTTTTCAATTTATCCCATATTTCTTTTGTTGATGCACAATGCATAACTTTAACAAATTCTGACCCTGCTAGACCTCCTAGTATTGCATACATAGCTTTGGAATTACTCTCATAGATTCTCTTACCTGTAGCATCTATTGGAATGGTTGCTGGGACTTTATATTCATTTAGTAAAGCCTGCCAAATATCTACTCCTTGAGTTTGTAAAAACAACTTCATCATGATACTCCAAAAATCATAATTATGACCATCAAATAAAGACAAACCATGTTTTGTAAATTCTGACTTCTTATCCATTATGAATGATCAAAAAATTCCAGTGGTTAAACTGATATCTTGAAGTAACTTGCCTTTATACCAATTGTTGAACAGGATAAGTCAACTGAGAGGGGGGGGTGAATCAGTTGTATAAAATTTCTTTCATTTTATAAGAAGATTACTTATTAATCAATAAATCATGTCTTTAACATTTAACTTGCAGTAATACATTTAACCAATAAATATACAATCACATAAATGAAACAGTGACACAGTGATTTTTCATGAGGAAACCCAAAAGGGAAAAACCTCTTCTTCTTATAAATGAAAGGCAAGCTCCAACTCCTCTTTACATTCTTAGTTTATCTGAGCTACAACCCAGATGAGGTTGCTACCTATGTTTCTTCAACACCTACTGAATGGAAGCTACAACTCCCAGATGTACAAGCACCAACTTGTACAGGAGACTTTTACAGTATCCCCTTGCTCCTCCCTACCACCCTAAAATCATTCTCTGTCACTAAGAACCTGCAAACCAACTCTTTATCTTCTCTGTCAAAGATTAAGCATTCAAATCCTCTCTGTTTTTATATTCATATCACAATTCATTCTTGACCAGACCACTTAGATTTATCAATCTGTGTATGTGTCTTCCCTCCTCTATTTTTTCTTCTTCTTCAAATTTTACAGAGCCATATATCTCCCATAATCCTCTAATTCTTTTCTTGCAACATTCACTTTATATATATTCCTGTATCATCAGCGTGTACAATCGAACCCTCGGGCTTCAAAGAATCAGTTACAATAACTGAATAACTTCATTACAGTAATTCTTATTGGACAAGGCATCAAGACGAACAATATCCACATGATTAGTTTAAACATTTAACCAGCACCGTTCGATGAACATACATCTTTTTTAATTTTTCAGCACGGAATAATGCTTGAGCACTTTGGCAAACCACTTGTGCTAACCCATATGTGCATTGGTCGTGACCACAGGTTAATCAAAATGCATTTTGCATTTCGCATTTCGACAATTCGACAATCCTATGTCGAAGAGTCTTGACACTTCAAGTTGTGAAACCCCGAAATAGAGCTTAGATTTGTGCTAGCTCCTCCCTCTCACATGACCATCGGTGGTAACCACTGCCTACACCAAAAAGGTATTTCGACGTTTCGACATTTCTTGTGATGAAGTGTTTCAATACTCCAAGTCACGAACCCCGAAATTTTCGGCGTTTCGCATTTCGACGTTTCGGCATTTTGCATTTCGATGTTTTGGCATTTATGTGATGAAGTGTTTCGACACTCCAAGTCACGAACCCCGAAATGATCTGACGACTTCACATTTGATCTGGTGGACATAGATTGAACGATTCTCGTTAACTTCTCGAGGGTATATCAATGGTCACATACAACTCTTATATTACTCCAATGCTTAATCCAACGGATATTTCTTAATCATTCATCTATATGGATGGCTGTCGTGGTTTCGGTATTTCGGCATTCGGGACTTCATGATGTTGAAGTTTTTTCTTACCATGCAAAAATCCCAAAATAGAAACTCACGGAATCCTGAAATAGAAACTACCGGAATCATGTGACGTGTGTCCCTTTCGGTATTTCGGCTTTTCACATTTCGGCATTTCGCGAGTTGGAATGCTATCGCATTTCCTTCCTTTGACTTCTGATTTCCTGATTCCATGTTTTGGCATTTTAGCCTTTCATATTTCGGCATTTCGTATTTTTGCATTTTGACATTTCGCAAGTTGGAATGCTATCGCATTTCCTTCCTTTGACTTATGATTTCCTGATATCCGTTTTTCTCTGATCAACGGTCCCACAGCCTTTCACGATCAGGCGTTCTTGATCTCATCAGGACTTTGCACTCTGATCGACGACCCATAGCCTTTCGTGATTAGACGATCCTGATCCCATCAGGACTTTGCGTTTCATGATTTCGCGTATCGCGATGTCGAAGGTTGGAGCTCCTCCTTTCTTTGATTCTCGAATTCCAAAGGAACTCTCAGCGAACCACCGTGCAACTTAAAGTTTGACATTAATGACAAAACCTGTACAACAACCTGTGCAAACTGACCAACAAGAGTTTTGTTCCTCCTGCATCAGGAAATTATGGCAAACTTCACGGTAATACAACAATCGAATGTGCTCTTCTAGTCCACTGTACTCTCTAATCAATATGTATCGACATATCCTATAAACGCAAGTTCACACTGGAGGCATATCTCAGGCCATAACCAATTGTTCCTTGTATATATGTCTCAATACATGCTTTACTGTTATCCAATGAGTCTGTCTTGGTTGACTCATGGATTGACTAAGTACATTCATTGCATAGCATGAATTAGGTCTAGTGTTAACCAGATACATCAATGATCCAATCAGTTGTGGATCAATATCATCTGAATCATCATCATTTTCTTCAAATCCATCACAGTGGTTTTGCATTCTTTCATACTGAACTTCTTTTAGTATTATTGTTGTATGTTTTCCTTGACTTAGGAAAAATCTCATCGGTCCTCTGTCATACTTCTTGTCCCAATAAGTGGTGCATCATACTCATATCCTTCATCTTGAAATCAGAAGTCAAGGCTTTCTTGTATCTAACAACAAGGATTTATGAATAAGTCATCAAAATCAAGCTCTCATCACCAACACTATAATAATATAGGTTTGGATCAACAACACTCTTTCCGAAACCCAAACTCATCAAGAATCCATCCATCTGATATAGTTTCCAACTCATGGATGGTAATACGGATGGAAGTGTATCGGGTTTACTGGATCAAGTGTCTCATCATATACAACTCCCTTTGTTTGTGAGAAATGTCTGGCTATAGATATCGCTTTGTATTTCTCGACACTTCTATCAGCTGCATGATTGATCTTATATATCCACTTGGAAGTCATCATAGACTTTCCTTTTGGTCTCTGGACAATATCTTATACATCATTATTTTAAGATATATTGGGATTATTTTGTTATGGAATCTTTCCATACCTGTTCTCATGTTGCTTCTCTATGACAAGAAGGCTCAGAATCAATGATGTCGCTCATGGCTAAAGAGTAGCTCGAAAAATCTATTTGTTCTCTCGGGATGTGCCTTGAGAGTCTTGTATGTTTCTATGCCTCCTACAGAGTGAGCCTAGGCAGAGATTTTATTCCCTACTACAATATCTCTGAACATATCAACTGGAGCAACTTTATCAATTGGAATAGTGTATGTCTCCCTCTTAATTGTTCAAGGGGGAGAAGGCATTGTCTCACTGTCAATCTCCATATGAGATTCTCTGGATCTTTGAAAAGATATCTCTTCTTCAAGGACAACATCTTTGTTTGTCTCAATCTATCTTTGACAAGGAATGTCGATCTGGAATTTCTTCAAAGATTCATTGTTATCCCATAAACCTATCCTTTCTCCCTGAAGGGTCTGGCTTGGACTTATTCTCTTCAGGTACATGAAAATACATTGGACACCCAAATATCCTGAAGTGTTCAATCTCAAGCTTCACTCTAGTGAAGGGTTCTTCGGAAGTTATGTTTTTCAAAGTTTGGTGAAGACTCTTGTTATGAACATATACTGTGTCATGCATGTTTTTTCCCATAGAATCATAGAAGGATTATGATCATGTATTATTGCATTAGTTTCCCCGATGATGGTTCTATTCTTCCTCTTTCTCAAATAGTTTTGAATCCTTCTAAGTCAAGTGACTCCTTCTAAAGGATAAACATCCTCTTTTGTTTTTAACCTGTCTGGAACAAGAAAAACAAGAGGAACCAAAGTAAGAATATCTCTTAAAGGATAATAATGAGTGCATCTCTAGAATTAAAACAATTTAAGGATTGTTGTCATAACTACAATAGTTAATTGTAATGTATAAAACTTTAGAAATATAGGTTAGAGGAATGACAATTACAACAATCAAACCTGGAGGCTTCACTTTGAGTGTGTTGTTCCTCTGAATGCATTGAGATCCCTCTAGATCCATGACTTCAGCAAAAGGTTTCTTCCTCCTGCAATTTTCCTCAAGACAATGATACAAATAATATATATACACGTACATACCTGAGGGTGATGATATGATTTCTCCAATGGCTCCTGGATGATCTTTGTCCTCTTGACATCTTCATGAAGGAGGTATGTCACAGTGACACATTTTTTTATCACCCACAATAAGTCTTCCTTTGAATTCTTGTCTTCTAGAAACTTTAAGTTGCTTGATCCATCAAGATTAACTTCCATCATAGTTGTTTTCATCATAATTTTAGATTCTTCACAACCCTTTGTCAACTAGGCTAGAAAACCTAACGGCTAGGATAGGATAGAACTTTTAGGTTTTGTTGGACTTATGACTACCAACAATAATCCTTTAAAATATTTAAGAACATTGGTGAGCTGAAGAGCTCCTTCAATGAACTGCAAAAACCCTAATACTGAAATTTCTGCAGAACTTAGCGAAACCCTAGGGCCAAAAAGTCAAAATGCTCGAAAATGAAATATGAAGCTTGATGGAGGTGCGCTAGAGAAGGTCGTACTCTTCTATGCCAAAAATATCCCCAACATCCAAGTATTAAGGGCTAGAACACCACAAAAAGGAGGGTCGTACGGATTTTTCTGGAAACCCTAGGAGGGTCGTACGGTTCTGCAAAAGTGAGAGGAGACTTGGTAAATGCTTGTGGAATGGGTTCTTTCAAGACCTGTGCTCTAATACCATGTTGAATTTTAAATAAGTTAGGTTAAGCATGTAGTTCATTCCATTTTTTCATTTTTCTTAACCATAAACAATAATGTTGCAACAACCAAGATCACAAGAAGAAACACCATGCACAAGAACACAAGAAGTATCCTGGAAAACCCCTCTCAACAAGGGAAGAAAATCCAGCCAAATTCTTTGCTATATTCTTCAAGAGAAATACCTTCACCACCAATAAGACCTATCACACAAGAGGGTGCTCAAACCCTAGAAGACTAGCGCCCAAGAGAGGTGTGAGCTTTTCCCAAGAAGATGTACTTGCTGAAATTTCCAAACTCATGTGAAATATATGATTCCTCAATGGGGAATTTACCTTTACTTATACTAACCTGAACCTGTCAACAGAAGTATCTATTGGAACAATAGGGTCAACCTCACTAGATTATAATATGATTAATATTAACCAGATTAATTATCTTTTACATTAATTACCAATCACATTAATTACCAATCACATTAAGGTGGGGCCGACCTGTACCCTTTACATGAAAATTAGGGTTACAGGAAGGTCCGACTCTTGAAAAATATAGTAAGGGATCTTATACACCCACTAGTGCTCATCCACTAGGGGCACATCCATAGGGATTTCCATATCTCTAGCTCACTGCATTACACAGAAGAACCACTTCTTCACTAGTGTTCGACCACTAAGATCACGTCCACCTGTGCTCGTCCACGAGCACGTCCACTCAACAGATCTTTCCCACTGCATTACACAGGAGAGTCATCTGGAGTTTCTCATCAACTGTTCTACTCGAGGAGGCTAATACATCATCTCCATTTATTTTTCTCATGACGATGCACCCAGTACTTTGGGATTTCACACATTCACCTTGTGCTCAGCCACAGGCACATCCAACTCTACAGATCACTTTTATCATTGTGTTAATCTAGAATTCTTCTCAACTCTCTATATGGAGGAGGTCATCTCTACGTTCCAGCTCTGTCTTAGATAGGAACCACACACCCTTCTCAAGGGCTTTCTCTCAAGTTTGTAAGATGGAGAATGTCTCACATAGCTGCAATGATCCACATCTCACAGGTTTGTAAGCTGGAGAATGTCTCACATAGATGAAATCATCAACACCTAGGACAATGAGAATTGGGAACTTGGAGAATGTCACTAAACCCTAATATCATGGGACCATGTGACACACCTTGAAGGTTAGATACTTGAATTGAGGACACTTTGGTTGAGGATAATACTTCATAGAGGTTGGTTGTGGACCCAAACACATATGTTGAAGAGAAGCATTAGAGCAAGTATTTATATTCGCACACATGTTGAGTAAAATTGGGAACAAGATAACATGTGGCACATAGTTAGATGAGGACCACCTTGCATGAGGATAGTTGGAGAATGAAGCACCATGTAAGAGAGACCATTGGACTAATAACTCATTGGATAGTGCACCATCTTGGAAGAGGGGCGTTGGGCCTAATGAGGATCATGATTGGAGGGAACACCACCTTGGGGTTGGGTAAAACTATAGTGTGACACTTTTCATCCTTTTATTGTAGAGAAATCCATCTAAGGTTGATTTGTTAGCTTAGGTCTATAGTTACTTGTGTGTACCTAGTCCATGTTTCATGTTGGCCTCTCTCACTTGTTTCCATAAAGGAAGGAGAGAGTCTTTTTCATTACTCACATTGATGTACTCATTATTCTATGTTTGTAATTGTCTTAAAAAATTCTTCTAGCATGCAAGACCTAGTATTTTTCATCTTAGCACTTGTGTGATGCAAGACAAGACCCAAGGTTTGTGTGATGAAAACCCTAAAGAAATAATATGGAGATATATAGGAGTAAAGGATACTTGGAGTTTGGTGTGATGATTATCTTGAAGAAGACTCAGAGCTTATGTTGATGTACTCTTGATATTCCATAATAACATTGTCTAGAGTTCTCGGTGCTTGTGTGATGCAAGAGAAGAAGGCGTGGATTTTGTGGGATGAAAACCATAAGATGGATAAGAAGCTTAGGATTTTAGTGCTATTTTTTGTCTTACAACCTTTGTACTTTTGTAATGCAAGAAGGCCTAAGGTTTGAGTAATGTAAACCCTAGAGTAAGACATAATCACTAGAAGAGTGAAGAAGACCAAGAGCTTGTGTGATGCAAGATTGGAGAACCTCCTAGAAGACTTGTGTGATACAAGTGGGAGATAAAGAGTGGATTCATTGGTTTTGATGTTATTAAATATCATTGGTTAGGGTTTGTTGTTGATGGTGTATTCCCTAACTAGTGTTTGGATGCAATTGGAGTGCCCTAGCTTGTGATAAGAAAATAAGACATGTTGTACCAATTTGTGATAAGTGGATAAAACATGATGTACCAGCTCAATGTGATGAGATAATGGTATGTACTTGTATCTTCATTATGATTTTAATATGAAGTGTACCTTTGTTGTCCAAATATTGTGCATTGGAGATATGAAAATCAAACTTATGTTTCTCATGTTAATGAGTAGTTTATAGGGTTGTTTGTTATGTTAATTTATCATGAATGATTAATAGATTTGTTAAGTGATTAAACAATCTAAAAATGAACTAAAGGAGTAGATTTAGGTTGTAATAATTATATTGTTATATGTATTTTTTAGATCTTATTTATGAAGGGAATTCAGCCCTTGTGAATGTGAATCTTCTCCCCTTAAAGTGCATTATTTCATTGTTTGTTTTCTTGGTATGCCTATAGTTGGGGTTTTGTTGCAATGGTGATCAAAACCCTTGATTTAGATAGGTTGTAAGCTAAACAATATATATTTTTTATTTGTGGTACAAGCATGAGAATATCATAACATCAAGTAAATAGAAAGAAATAATATATGCAATTATATTAAAATTTAACCACGAAAATGCTCTTCAAAATACAAAAAATGGAGGGAAACAAAAATACTTGTATATTATTCCAATGTAAAAACATAAACATGTGACATAACCTTGAAAAAAGTGAATGGATCCAATTGGCCTCCAACACTCTCCCTAATGGGTCATTTTCCTCCCTGAATTCACTTTCTAACTATGGTGAATGAATAAATCTTAATTCTTTAATGAAAGAACACAAGAAAGCATGAAGGAAATGGGTGGTATGAATGAAAGAGAGAGATGATTGATCTCCAAGTTTATGCCTGTAGCATAAGCTTGCAATTATTATTCTCAAATGATACCCCATGGATTTCTTTTACAGGCAAAATTGGAAATCCAATGGTGAACTAGCTCCAATGTGAATTCTATTCATCCAAGTGGGATCCCATGTGCTTGATTAGACCCCTTGCGAGGCCAAAGGACAAAGAATTTATGAGATAAGAGCTCAAGTTTTCCTTGTATGTCACCCTAGCACCATTCAACCTAGGCATGTGAAAGTATCTAAGTTCCACTTTAGCAGGGTCACACAAGTATCGTAGGATTTCTCATTTGACTCGTGCATTTAAATGAAAGATTGATTATGCAATCAGTAAAGAAATCAACTTAATGCTTGAATTTTCTTGATACAATGTTAGTTTCCATGAGGGAGCATTAAAATTTTTCTTTATTGTAAACTAGTGATTCCTTTGAGAATAATTGCATGAATGTTGCATGTGAGAAAAAATGGGGCGAGATCAATTTCCCCTTGGTGTGTGAGGTTAGGAGAATCTCGTATAGCCAAAATATATCATTGTTTATTTCCCACATACTTGTTTGATTAAAAAATAAAGAAAGATAGAGTAGATCAGTGGGGAGGACCACCCATGGAGGAGTGATGAATACCACTTTCAAAACAATCACAAATATAGGGAAGATAATATTTTTCACAAATGAGGCATGTATTCACATGCTCGTGAAATTGTCAAAGTACATTACAATAGGAGAAATGGGCACTTGTGGCCATATATAAACTCCATTATCCCACCTATATGAAGGTATATTGAATTACCAATGAAGGGTATTCTCAAATAAATATCCCTATATGGAAACATTGGTGCCTAGGGTGGTGGAAAATAACAACAAAGAATAGCACACTGTGGAGGGACCCCGAAAATGTAGGAGTCACTTAAAGGATGGCTCCTGCTTGAGGGATTGAAATAGATAGTCATACATGTCTAGGGGTATTTAAATGAATCCAAAACATTGTGACCACCATAATGTATGACTCTCCATGATGTGACAGTGAGATAACATCAAACATAAGAGATCCTACTAAGTTAGATACCAATGATGACCTCTATGCCTGGTCTGAGGTCAATTGTTAATGATGGAAATGGGGACAAAGGTACAAGAAATATCTCCACTCACTTAATAAAAATAAAATTATTTGATGTCAATGGGAGTGAGTGTGCAAGAGAAAGGGATTGAAGGGTCCCTTAAAAACGTAAGGATCAATAAGCAACTAATTGTAACAAACTAGGACTTTGACCAGGACAAACAAGGTTGTCCAATGAGTGTGAGACTTGTGAATTCCCTTAGTCAGAGCATTAATGATAATTGACTTGGGAAATAATGATAACCAATATAACATAACAAGACATGGTTTCTGAGTTATTAAAAAGGTATGGTGAAGACTTATGCAAAATGGGGATTGAGGACTAAATGAAAAAAGAAAAATTGAGAGGATGAGTAGGTCCATGTCTCAAAATGATGAGGTTAGTAGTTGGTGAAGGAATATCTAGGTAATAAAAGTGATGGAGTCAACTTGGATAAGGGAGATGTTGTAGACATCTCTTAGCAGTGTAGACATGAGTGACATAATGCAAATGCTCTAACCAAGGGTGACAAGCACTACTTCCATGAAAATAGATGATGTTGGATGATGAAATAAGGTAAGTATTGATGTTCCCCTCATTTTAGTTTTCTAAATGTTTATGGGTGATTTTGTATTTGTCAATTATATATAAAGAAAAAAGAATCTATATATTTTACAAACAAGGCAATGGGT
>ML810328.1:107636-131911 GCA_009831015.1 Picea engelmannii
TGTTTCCATAAAGGAAGGAGAGAGTCTTTTTCATTACTCACATTGATGTACTCATTATTCTATGTTTGTAATTGTCTTAAAAAATTCTTCTAGCATGCAAGACCTAGTATTTTTCATCTTAGCACTTGTGTGATGCAAGACAAGACCCAAGGTTTGTGTGATGAAAACCCTAAAGAAATAATATGGAGATATATAGGAGTAAAGGATACTTGGAGTTTGGTGTGATGATTATCTTGAAGAAGACTCAGAGCTTATGTTGATGTACTCTTGATATTCCATAATAACATTGTCTAGAGTTCTCGGTGCTTGTGTGATGCAAGAGAAGAAGGCGTGGATTTTGTGGGATGAAAACCATAAGATGGATAAGAAGCTTAGGATTTTAGTGCTATTTTTTGTCTTACAACCTTTGTACTTTTGTAATGCAAGAAGGCCTAAGGTTTGAGTAATGTAAACCCTAGAGTAAGACATAATCACTAGAAGAGTGAAGAAGACCAAGAGCTTGTGTGATGCAAGATTGGAGAACCTCCTAGAAGACTTGTGTGATACAAGTGGGAGATAAAGAGTGGATTCATTGGTTTTGATGTTATTAAATATCATTGGTTAGGGTTTGTTGTTGATGGTGTATTCCCTAACTAGTGTTTGGATGCAATTGGAGTGCCCTAGCTTGTGATAAGAAAATAAGACATGTTGTACCAATTTGTGATAAGTGGATAAAACATGATGTACCAGCTCAATGTGATGAGATAATGGTATGTACTTGTATCTTCATTATGATTTTAATATGAAGTGTACCTTTGTTGTCCAAATATTGTGCATTGGAGATATGAAAATCAAACTTATGTTTCTCATGTTAATGAGTAGTTTATAGGGTTGTTTGTTATGTTAATTTATCATGAATGATTAATAGATTTGTTAAGTGATTAAACAATCTAAAAATGAACTAAAGGAGTAGATTTAGGTTGTAATAATTATATTGTTATATGTATTTTTTAGATCTTATTTATGAAGGGAATTCAGCCCTTGTGAATGTGAATCTTCTCCCCTTAAAGTGCATTATTTCATTGTTTGTTTTCTTGGTATGCCTATAGTTGGGGTTTTGTTGCAATGGTGATCAAAACCCTTGATTTAGATAGGTTGTAAGCTAAACAATATATATTTTTTATTTGTGGTACAAGCATGAGAATATCATAACATCAAGTAAATAGAAAGAAATAATATATGCAATTATATTAAAATTTAACCACGAAAATGCTCTTCAAAATACAAAAAATGGAGGGAAACAAAAATACTTGTATATTATTCCAATGTAAAAACATAAACATGTGACATAACCTTGAAAAAAGTGAATGGATCCAATTGGCCTCCAACACTCTCCCTAATGGGTCATTTTCCTCCCTGAATTCACTTTCTAACTATGGTGAATGAATAAATCTTAATTCTTTAATGAAAGAACACAAGAAAGCATGAAGGAAATGGGTGGTATGAATGAAAGAGAGAGATGATTGATCTCCAAGTTTATGCCTGTAGCATAAGCTTGCAATTATTATTCTCAAATGATACCCCATGGATTTCTTTTACAGGCAAAATTGGAAATCCAATGGTGAACTAGCTCCAATGTGAATTCTATTCATCCAAGTGGGATCCCATGTGCTTGATTAGACCCCTTGCGAGGCCAAAGGACAAAGAATTTATGAGATAAGAGCTCAAGTTTTCCTTGTATGTCACCCTAGCACCATTCAACCTAGGCATGTGAAAGTATCTAAGTTCCACTTTAGCAGGGTCACACAAGTATCGTAGGATTTCTCATTTGACTCGTGCATTTAAATGAAAGATTGATTATGCAATCAGTAAAGAAATCAACTTAATGCTTGAATTTTCTTGATACAATGTTAGTTTCCATGAGGGAGCATTAAAATTTTTCTTTATTGTAAACTAGTGATTCCTTTGAGAATAATTGCATGAATGTTGCATGTGAGAAAAAATGGGGCGAGATCAATTTCCCCTTGGTGTGTGAGGTTAGGAGAATCTCGTATAGCCAAAATATATCATTGTTTATTTCCCACATACTTGTTTGATTAAAAAATAAAGAAAGATAGAGTAGATCAGTGGGGAGGACCACCCATGGAGGAGTGATGAATACCACTTTCAAAACAATCACAAATATAGGGAAGATAATATTTTTCACAAATGAGGCATGTATTCACATGCTCGTGAAATTGTCAAAGTACATTACAATAGGAGAAATGGGCACTTGTGGCCATATATAAACTCCATTATCCCACCTATATGAAGGTATATTGAATTACCAATGAAGGGTATTCTCAAATAAATATCCCTATATGGAAACATTGGTGCCTAGGGTGGTGGAAAATAACAACAAAGAATAGCACACTGTGGAGGGACCCCGAAAATGTAGGAGTCACTTAAAGGATGGCTCCTGCTTGAGGGATTGAAATAGATAGTCATACATGTCTAGGGGTATTTAAATGAATCCAAAACATTGTGACCACCATAATGTATGACTCTCCATGATGTGACAGTGAGATAACATCAAACATAAGAGATCCTACTAAGTTAGATACCAATGATGACCTCTATGCCTGGTCTGAGGTCAATTGTTAATGATGGAAATGGGGACAAAGGTACAAGAAATATCTCCACTCACTTAATAAAAATAAAATTATTTGATGTCAATGGGAGTGAGTGTGCAAGAGAAAGGGATTGAAGGGTCCCTTAAAAACGTAAGGATCAATAAGCAACTAATTGTAACAAACTAGGACTTTGACCAGGACAAACAAGGTTGTCCAATGAGTGTGAGACTTGTGAATTCCCTTAGTCAGAGCATTAATGATAATTGACTTGGGAAATAATGATAACCAATATAACATAACAAGACATGGTTTCTGAGTTATTAAAAAGGTATGGTGAAGACTTATGCAAAATGGGGATTGAGGACTAAATGAAAAAAGAAAAATTGAGAGGATGAGTAGGTCCATGTCTCAAAATGATGAGGTTAGTAGTTGGTGAAGGAATATCTAGGTAATAAAAGTGATGGAGTCAACTTGGATAAGGGAGATGTTGTAGACATCTCTTAGCAGTGTAGACATGAGTGACATAATGCAAATGCTCTAACCAAGGGTGACAAGCACTACTTCCATGAAAATAGATGATGTTGGATGATGAAATAAGGTAAGTATTGATGTTCCCCTCATTTTAGTTTTCTAAATGTTTATGGGTGATTTTGTATTTGTCAATTATATATAAAGAAAAAAGAATCTATATATTTTACAAACAAGGCAATGGGTGCCCCAGAAATGCAACCAATCAATTCTAACCTACATGCGTGGAAATAGTATTGACGGATGGACGTAACCGAGGGCGGGGCCCCAAGGGTGAGTCTCCTTGATGAGATAATGAATGATGGTGTGAAATTCATATGGTATATGGGCCAGGAGTGATGTGAGAGACAATGGAATATGGTGAAGCATTTAGCATAACCTACCATAAAGAATGAGAACCACTCAAGAGTTTGAGGGTATGGGCCAAGATAATGATAAAAGGGATGTATGAGGTTATATATAAGATGTAGAGTATACAAAATCATGATCCTAAAGAGGTAATAAGTGGCATGGGTGTTGACATGCAATGGGGTATGAAACCAAGGCTACCTATTTGGTCGCTTTTGCCACTTGGGTGAGAAAAAATAATATTTTCTATAGTAGAGGTTGCTACACTATAGAAAAAGAATTGATTAGAGTTAGACCATAAAGATATAACTTGAAAATAAGAAAGTAAAGAAACAAGCATGTGAGAAAATAGGTCCAAGAATAAGTAAAATAGAAAAAAAAATATGGGGAATCAATCATACTCTCTATTGAACATGAACAATGCTATGGCCTTGGAGATACATCTTAGAAGATTGTATAGAGTAGATGGACTCTTCTCTCCTCCTTGGGAGGGTTATTTTGTGTTCCTTTGGAATTCTCCCCTCTCTAACAAAGAAGTGTGCATGAAATCTTCATGGTAAGAGGCCAAACACTAGGTAGTGGTTATGTTTGCACAAGATAATAGTCTAAGAATATATCTCTCAAGAATCATCTAGATAGCATAACCTTTCTTTGTCTTCTCTTTTTTTGAATTTTTCCCCATGGCTCTTATTTATATAAAAACTTCAAGATCCATAATAACTAGTTCCAAGTGTGAATGGTGCACTTTGGGTTGTGGTTCCCATGTCTTGAAGAGACATGGAACCATTAAAGGACCAACCTTGAATGGGTATGGAGCTCGAGGTTTCTTGGTGCACCTACCTTAGAGTACCCTTGATGGGTTTTTTTTGCATTTATGGCATCAAATGTGGTTGAGATTTCACATTGGGAAAAATTCCATGACTATCAAAGGAACAATCGCACAAAAATCAAATTATGAAGTCACACAGATGCATTAAAAACCCACTTTACATAGTTTTTGGTGCTCTACTAAATGTGGTGCATACTTTTCATGTAATAGCACTCTATTATGTTGTACTTATGACTTTTTGGGTGATCACCTATGTAGCTCTGTGATCATTTTCTGTAGTTGATGCTTGTGAACTAATTCTTTATAGAGAGAAAGAGAGAGAGAGACCGTGGAGATAAGAACATCCCATAGAGGAAGAAGGAGAACCCACCTGCAAAAAAAATCATCCCAATAAATTTTATTACTTTACACAAATTAGGTGGACATGTCCCATGCTCATGAAATGATCAAAAGGAATTTACAATAGAAAACAAAATTTTGAAGGCTTGTGTCCAAGAACAATAAGTGCAAGAGTACTAATGATAGTGTAGTTGGATAATCAATGAAGTAGAAATGTGTATCACCCTAAGGGACACCGATAATACTAAAGAATTATTATGGAGAGAACATTCCCTAGAACTTAAAATGAACACATGTAATGAGAGTTAATACTTGATGGCATTAATGACCTGTCAATCCCATGGGTCTTCAACTGGAACTGGAAACTGCAACTATCACAAGGCAAGGCCCATCCTGATGTGGATATGTCTTGATGTCGAACATTATGGTGGATAATGGAAGAAAAGAGTGATGATGACTTTCTCTATCTCACCCAGGGTTCATCGTTTGTACGGTAATGGTGTAACATTCATTGTCTTATCTTAGGAATATTACCACGTGAAATACACATAAAAACAATTTTTTTTTGCTAACTAATCATGTAGCTTTCCATCTATAGGAAAACATACAGTTTTAACCCTATGTTGATACCATGAACTAGATGCATCTACATCATTCTAAAATAAACATAAAAAGAAGATAACAAACTCAAATACAACAACCTAGAAATACTTCTCAAATATATAGTTAATACAAAACAATTAAATTCATAATGCAACACAGAAACAAGATAAAACTTTTATCTTTTAAAATAGTTGTGCAACCATATGCTTGGGATGGACATTCCACCTAACCATAGACTTGTTGTTTTTTATCTCAATAGTAAGTCACATCAAGCTAGGGCTAGGAATCCACAAAAGAGGGTGGTCTCTCACTATCCACTCATATCTATGAAAAATCCCACAACCTGTTGGCATTCTCTTGCATCTATCATGATTTTCCACCAACTCTCTTAATCCCGACCTACCCAACCCAAGGAATGTACCCCTTCATTGCTCTCAATCCATCGGGTTTCCCATTCATTTATCACAGTCTCTCTAGTGCAGGTAACTAGGAATATCATTGTTGGGAAACTCAAGGGAGCTCACTACTAGGAGAACTACTAGGAAACAACAAAAAACAAGTTTGCTTCTCTAGTGAAATTTTCATTGGAGTTCACTCTTCAGGCCTGACAACATGATTCTTCTGCAAGATTGACAACTTGTTTCTTTAATATTCTATTCCAAATACTCTCCAGAATTCACCCTCCATGATTGCTCCAGCTCCAATGCTCTTCTTCCGTGTTATTTGGTTGTTGTTCATGAAAAAGCATGACTATCCAAAACTGCCCTCTTTTCCCATGCAAATTTTCATCTATTTGCTTGCTTGGTTCACTTAAACTCTTCCCCAAGCTGATTGTACTCGGCCCCCATGCTTCCAATAACTATGATATGTGACTTCTCACACCCACCCTCTTAAATGTATTCAATTATTGGCTTTGGGAAGACTCAACAAGAAAATTGAAGGTTCACTCAAAATATTAAAATCAGGAAAATATTTGGGAATTAAACTCATGAATAAAAATCCCTTTATAGACCCCTCCTCTCTTATGGATTAATCATCCCCCATATGAAATATCCTTGACCCAGTTGATCTAAATATCTATTGTTGATCTAGTATTCTGTCTCACAGATCTGATACTCTAGGTGTTTCTGGATACGTTTTATCCTCAGATATGATACTTTGGGGGATTCTGGATGTGTTTTAGTTATGCGCTTGAGATGTTTTGTGATTGTCGCATGTGCATGTTATACATTATGGTCTAAAGAGTATATATATGATGCATGTAGAAATAAGGAACAACAACTGCCCAATAATATGTATTATGATATTTAAAAAGGGAAATACAAGCAAATAACATAAAATACCCGTGACCAGAAAATGAAGGAGGATCTGATGCATGCACGGATAGATCGGCAAAATCAGCAGTTCCGAAGAAGCACGGTAACCACTACAAATTGGAAAATTCGTTTGGAAGTCTATAACCGTTGGAATGAGACGGAAACGGTCTCAGCAGAAGCGCCCTAGCCTCTAGACTGACCCTGGTTACTGTCAAATGGAAGATTTGTCCTCTAACGCTCTGGATCTCACCCCCTGGGGGTCTGCGCACCTCCTGGACTCTATCAATGCGCCCAAATGATTCCCCCAGTGGAATTGGATACTATATGACTCAAAATGATCGCTCTGACTAATGTTGAACTAGGTTAGAGGGGTTTCCTCAGATCTAATATGATACTCTGTCTATAACCCCAACTATCCTTCCACAAGAGTTGCACCCTGGATGGTTGAATGATGCGCCCGGAAATATTCCACTGTCAAAATCTGATGGGAGGTGGCTCAATCTATGCACCCTGGCTGGATCTCAACTGGGTCGGAAGGGATCTGCAATACGAGCTCTGATCTCGTGTAGCTACACAAACCCTCTCTCTGATTTGCGCCCTCACTAGCTGAGTTGTGCAACACTGTAAATGAGATACTCTTGAATCGCATGGTGAAATACCTGGATGGTATCTCTGATGGGCTAGGGTGTGTCTCTCAACACCAAAATCGATCAATCGTGGTGGTTTCCTCCAGAAATCCACAAAATAGTAGAAGTTGAATCTCCTCCTCTGGGAACTCTCTCAACATCAAATCATAACATAGCATAATGAGGAATTAGGTCGAATTTCTCCCTTTATACTCTTCCCGATCTAATTCACCATTGAGCTCA
Organism: Picea engelmannii; assembly: GCA_009831015.1. Classification (NCBI taxonomy): domain Eukaryota; kingdom Viridiplantae; phylum Streptophyta; class Pinopsida; order Pinales; family Pinaceae; genus Picea; species Picea engelmannii. The sequence continues at coordinate 115,060 of ML810328.1, forward strand.
CTTAAGTTAGGTGCTTTTCCTCCTAAGTTGAGTAATTAATTAATTAAGTCCCCCCTTAACACCTTTTCATTCTATTTCTCTGTTGACTTAGGCTTAAGTGACTTTTCCTATGTTTTTTTTGCTTAATTCATCGTTTACCATCAATTCTCCCTTATTTCTCCTCTTGTTCCATGTTGTGCCTGACTATAGTCTACGGGAACAAATAGACTACTAAGTCACTCATTGTTGGCCTACTCTTGGGAATGGGACATCACAGTCCTCCCTTCTCGAGATTGATTGTCCTCAAGCAACATCAATCATGGGTGATGCAAAATATGCTCCCCCTCCCATGTGGCATCCTCCACTAGAAGTCCCCTCCATCTAATCAAGCACTCCCTGATGATCATGTTCCTCAACCTGTGCTCTCTCTGCTTGAGAACCTCCTCTGGCACTAACTCCAACTGGTCCTCCTCATCTAACGATGGAAACTCCTCTGAAGTGTCGATCTGTTATACCATTTCCTTTTTAAGGCAAGAAACATGAAATATGTTATGAATAGGGTTACCCTCTGGTATCTCTAGATCATATTCCACCTTGCCGACCCTCCTGATGACTATGTATGGCCCATAGAATATTGGCTTCAGTTTCTCTTCTCCATTCCTCTTAAAGGAGGACTTTCGGTATGGTTGTAACCACAGAAAAACCAAGTCCCCAACCTCGAAACTGTGCTCGACCCTCTTCCGGTTTGCATAGATCTTTTGTTGGTTCTCTGTTGCCTGTAAGTTTTCCTTCATTGCCCACAAAATCCTTTGGCTCTCCTCCACCCAATATTTGTCCCCTGGGACCCTGCTATCCCCAAATACAGTCTCCACAAAATTGGGTGCATCGTATCCATACAATTCTCTAAATGGTGACATCCCGATAGACATATGGTGAGTCGTGTTGTAACAGTACTCACCCATGTGCAACCACCTCACCCATGTGCATTGTTGTCCTCCCACATAGTTCCTCAGATACCCCTCCACCCATTTGTTGACAATTTATATCTTTCCACCTGTCTGTGGGTGGTATTTGGTACTCATGGCTAGCTCTATGCCTATCAACCGAAAAATCTCCTTCCAAAATGCGATGATGAAGCGCCCATCTCTATCACTGACTATTTTCTTGGGTAGGCCATGCAATATTAATACCTCTCTAAAAAACAACTCTGCTAACTATATGGCCTTGTAGTCTATGGGTATGACAAATAAATGTGCAAATTTGGTCACGACCACCACAAATATACAGTCCCTGCCCTGCACGCGAGGGAGGCCTGTGATGAAATCCATAGAAATTCTCTCCCATTTCTGCTCTGGAATGGGTAGAGGTTGAAGTAACCCTGCTAGGTGTGTCTGCTCTGACTTGTTCTGCTGACAAGTTGTGCAGTCCCGAATGTGATTCAGTACATCATCCTTGAGACCCTTCCACGAGAATATCTCCATGATCTGCATGTAAGTTTTGAAATACCGTTGGTGCCCTGATGTAGTTGAATCATGACACACCTTCATAATCTTCCCTTTAAGGTAGATTCTGGAACCAAGTAGATCCGGTCTTTGTAGAAAATGACATCATCTAGTACCTGGTATCTATCATCAACCACCTGCCCATCCATCACCTCACAAGAAATATTTTTTTTGGAATATTCCACCAACAAATGTGTTTTCCAATCTGTGCAAATGTCCATCATCGAACACCCCAGTGGCCTCCTGGACAAGTCATCTTCCATGACGTTCCTTTTTTCCTTGACATACTCAATGTCAAAGTCAAAGGCTTGGATCTTCGAGACCCACTTCTGTTGTCTCTCACTGAGGTCTTTCTGATCCAAGAAATACTTGATACTGTTGTGATCAGTCTTCACTACAAATATGCCACCCACCAGATATTGCCTAAATATGGTTAAGGCATGCATGATTGCTAGAATTTCCTTGTCATAAATAGAGTAGAGTCGCTCCGACTTGTTGATCTTCCTTCTCTCAAACACAATGGGATGGCCTCCTTGCATCAACACTGCTCCAATCCCCACCCTTGATGTGTCTCACTCCAAGATGAATGGTTGTGAGAAATCTGGAAGGGCTAGAACAAGGCATGTGCTCATGACCTCTTTCATCTTCTCAAATGTCCATTGTGACTCCTCTATCCACTGAAAGGCACTCTTCTTGGTCAAATATGTGAGTTGTGCTCCTAACTGCGAAAAAACCCTGAAAAACCTCCTGTAATAACCGCACAACCCAAAGAAGCTCTTTAACTCTATCAAACTCCTAGGTGTTGGCCAATCCAAAATGGCCTTGATCTTCTCCTGATTTACAAACCCCATGTGCATTGATGATGTGGCCCAAGTAAAGCAACTATGTCATCCCGAAATCACACTTGGACTCATTGGTGTATAGTGATTGTGCCTCCATGATGCTCAACACCTCCTCCAAGTTCCCCATATGCTCCTGCCATGTCTTGCTATAGACCAAAATGTCATCGAACAAAACCAAAAATAATTTCCTCAATTGCCCCCTAAATATGTGGTCCATGCAAGAATAAAATGTAGTTGGTGCATTGGTTAGCCCAAATGGAATAACCAAAAAATCTAAATGTCCAAAATGGCACTAAAATGTCATCTTCTCTATGTCCTTCTCTTTGATGTTGATATGATGATATCCAGAGTGTAGATCAATCTTTGAGAATAAAACTGCCCCATGCAGTTCATCCATCAACTCGTCAATGTGAGGGATAGAATATCGGTTCTTGATTGTTTTATTATTCAAGGCTGGGTAATCAATGCACATCCTCATGGTACCATCCTTTTTCAGGGTTAAGACAACTGAAGAGGCGAATGGACTACTACTAGGTTTGATGTGTCCCATCGCCAACAATTCCTTGATTTTTTTTTCTATCTCATCCTTGAACCTCTTAGGATGACGATAGGGGGGTGATCATGGGTTTTGACCCTCCTCCAACTCAATGTTATGCTCAAATCCCCTGTTCGGCGGTCTTCCTGGTGGAATCGACCTAAAAACCTATTGATGTCGTCCCAACAAGTTCCCAATCTCTGTCTGATACTATTGTCGACCCTCAAAATCCTTCTGCATAGTGATCAAGCACGTTGCAACAAATGTTTCCTCCCCATGCCTAAAGATCTTCTCCATCCTCTTGGTTGAGACTGTTTGGGGTGCTCCTGTCGACATTCCCCCCAAGACAACCCTCTTCCTAACACTGTCTCTAAATCCCATCTCTAAGGTCTGATAGTTGGTGGTAATTTTACCCAAGGTGATCAACCACTGGACTCCCAAAACCACATATGTGTCTAATAGGTCAACCACATAAAATGTATATCTCACGGTGCAGTTTCCTAACTTGATCTCCAAGTTTGGAACTATGTCTAGACACTCCATTGTATGTCCATCTGCTACTGCGACATCAAATCCATCAAACTCCTACATCTGAAGGTCTTGTCTCGATACCAATGAAGCGTCGATGAAGTTGTGGGTGGCCCCACCATCTATCAGGGTGATTGTATGTTTCCCCTAAATATTCACTCTGATTCGAACGGTGTCGTACCTGGGAACACTAGAAAGGGTTGATATGACTCCTCCCTTTGTTGTTTTTTGTCTGCTAGCATGCTTAGGAGGCTGTGGAACTACTAGTGGGTGGGCCCCTGTCGATCTCAATGGTTTATGGGGGGAGGTTGCTCCTCGGTTTGCTCTGACTCCTCCTCTAAGCCGGTGGATCCATTGTCCTGCTCCTCCTCCTCACTGTCCACACTGTCTGTTTCCACCTCAATATAGTAAATCTCTCCCTTGCCCATGCACCTGTGGCCTAGGACCCAAGGGTCTTTGCAGTTGAAGAAAAGGTTCTTCCTCATAAGCTCTCACCTCGTCTCATCATCCAGCTTCTCCTTTCCCTTCCATTCTCTTTGGAATGGCTTCTGGTCTCGATCCTTTTGTGGTACGAAGGGTTTGGAAAAGGATTTAATTTTTGGCACTGAGTCTGCCAAATATATAGTGCATATGATGGAATCCTCCAAGGTGTGAGGTCGATATGCCTTCACCCATCCTCTCAAGGGTTTTGTGAGCCCTTCTGTGAATAAAATGATCAGTCGGGGATCGGATATATATTTTATTGCTGCTGATACCCGCTGAAACTCTGCGATGAATGCCTCTATTGTGCCAGTTTGTCTCAACTGGGATAGATCTCTGAAATGGATCTCTGGATCCCTCATATAAAATATGTCCATGAGTCTCTATGTGAACTCCCTATAGGAGGTGATGCGACTTTGGCCCAATGTCATCAATCCATGATACCACCACTCATGTGCCTCACCCTCCAAGTGTAAGGTAGAAAAATGGATGGCCTATGTCTCAATCATCTAGTTGATCTTGTAGTAGGTGTCTAGCTTATGTACCCAAGATCTGGCAGTGCATTTGGATGATCCATTTAAAGAAGGTCTGGTGAGTTTAAAAACTTTTCGAATGAAATCAATGTTATGCCCCTATTGTTGTTGTGACCCTCCTCTCTATGGCTCTCTAGGGTGGTTCCTTAGTCTGAGTCCAAAATACTCGACTAGGGTCATGTCCTGATGGAATTCACGGACCAATGTTACATACTCCCTTCGATACTTAGCAATGTCCTTTTCATGAGTGGGCGGTCTTTGTGTAATCGACAGTTTCGCTACTATCAGGGGTGCCCTCTAGAAACTGGGAAACAAAGGTCGGGGAATCCTACTCACAGAGGTGTATGTGTGAGTGGGTGACTGGGGTCTACTTCCTTCCCCTGATTTCCCCTATGCTTCATGTGGGGCTTGTGTGCTCGGGATGCCCACCATAGCCAATCTATCAGCCACCTATGCCAAGGACTGATACATGGTCCTCTTACTAGCTAACATATCGTTGATAACCTGAATGAAGGTTGCCTTTGGTTCCATGGGGGCCTTACCACTGCCCTTTGGTCACTCATATATGTCTCCTAGCATCCTCTTTGCCTCACTCTCAGCCTCACGCTCTGTTGTTCTCTCTTATTCTTTGTGTGCATCTTCCTCTTCCTCTGAGATGGGAGGGAAAGGAGGAAAGTCAAGCCTAGGAATTTTTTCCTTGCGCCTGTTTTAAGTGACATATTTGTCACCTACGTGATCATGACCATCTGGGTCTTCTGCTGCACTCATTGTCTTTAGTCATAGGCTAGCAGGACTAAAGCTCTAATACCACTTAAATAATATTGATCCAGCTAATCTGTATATCTATTGTTGATCTAGTATTATGTCCTACACATATGATACTCTAGGGATTTCTGGATGTGTTTTATCTTCAGATCTGATACTCTGGGGGTTTCTGGATGCATTTTAGTTATGTGCTTGAGATGTTTTGTGATTTTCGCATGTGCATGTTATACATTATGGTTTAAACAATATATATATATATATATGATGCATGTAGAAATAAGGAACAACAACCGCCCAATAATATGTATTATGAGATTTAAGCAGGGAAATACAATGAAATACTGGAAATTCAAAAAATAGTCATTAGTTAGATCTCGTGGATCGTCACTGGAATACAAGAAAATAACATAAAATACATGTGACCAGAAGATGAAGGAAGATTTGATGCATGCACAGATAGATTGGAAAAATCAACAGTTCCGGCGAAGCACAATAACCGCTACAAACTGGAAAACTTGTCTGGAAGGCTATAACCATCGTAATGAGTTGGAAACTATCTCAACAGAAGCGACCTAGCCTCTAAACTAACCCTAGTGACTATCGAATGGAAGATATGTCCTCTGAGGCTCTATATCTCACCCCCTGGGGGTCTATGTGTCAATGATTGCAGCTACGTGAGACATTCTCAAGGACACAAACCTGGGAGAGAGCCCTTGAGAGGGGTGTGTGGTTCCTATCTGAGATAGAGATGGAATGTAGAGATGGCCTCCTCCTTATAGAGAGTTGAGAAGAAATCCATATGATTCTCCTGTGTAATGCAATGAGAAAGGAGATCTACAAAGTTGGACATGCATCTGTCTGAGCACAAGGTGAACGTGTGAAATCCCAAAGTGTTGGGTACATCGTCATGAGACAGAAATGAAGATTATGTATTAGCCTCCTCTGAGCAGATATTTGATGAGAAACTCCATATGACTCTCATGTGTAATGTAGTGGGAAAGATCTATTGAGTGGACGTGCCTATGGACGAGCACAGGTGAACGTGATCCTAGTGGTTGAGCACTAGTGAACAAGTGGTTCTTCTATGTAATGTAGTGAGCCAGAGATATGGACATCCCTATGGATGTGCCCCTAGTGGTTGAGCACTAGTGGGTGTATGAGATCCCTTGTTATATTGTTCAAGAGTCAGACCTGCCTGTAACCCTAATTATAATGTAAAGGGTACAGGTTGGCCCCACCTTAATGTAATTGATAATTGATGTAAAAGATAATTAATCTGGTTAATACTAATTATATTATGAGATAGAGAGGTGGGCCATGTTGTTCCAATAGACACTTTTGTTGACAGGTCAAGTCTAATATAAGTAAAGGTAAATTTCCCATAGAGGAATCATATCTTTGGTGTGAGTTTGGAAATTTCAGCAAGTACACCTTCTTGGGAAAAGTGTGCACCTCTCTTGGGCACTAGTTTTCTAGGGTTTGCAAGCACCCTCTTGTGTGATAGGTTTTCTTGGTGGTGAAGGTCTTTCTCTTGAATAATATATAAAAGGATTTGATTGGGTTTTCATCCCTTGTTGAGAAGGGTTTCCCAGGATACTTCATGAGATAGAAATGAAGTATGATGTATTAGCCTCCTCTGAGTAGAGATTTGATGAGGAACTCTAGATTACTCTCATGTGTAATTAAGTGGGAAAGAAGATCTGTTGAGTGGAAGTGCATGTGGACGAGCACAATTGAACGTGATCCTAGTGGTTAAGCACTAGTGAAGAAGTGGTTCTTATGTTTAATGCAGTGAGCCAGAGATATTGACATCCCTATGGATATGTCCCTAGTGTTTGAGCACTAATGGGTGTATGAGATCCCTTGTTATATTGTTCAAGAGTCAGACCTTCATGTAACCCTAATTGTAATGTAAAGGGTACAGATCGGCCCCACCTTAATGTAATTGATAATTAATGTAAAAGATAATTAATATGGTTAATATTAATTATATTATGAGATAGAGAGGTCGGCCATATTGTTCCAATAGACACTTATGTTGACAGGTCAAGTCTAATATAAGTAAAGGTAAATTCCACATTGAGGAATCATATCTTTTGTGTGATTTTGGAAATTTCAGCAAGTACACCTTCTTGGGAAAAGTGCACACCTCTTTTGGGTGCTAGTCTTAAAGGGTTTGCAAGCACCCTCTTGTGTGTTAGATTTTCCTGGTGGTGAAGGTCTTTCTCTTGAAGGATATAGCAAAGGATTTGGCTGGGTTTTCTTCCCTTGTTGAGAAGGGTTTCCCATGATACTTCTTGTGTTCTTGTGCATGGTGTTACTTCTTGTGATCTTGGTTGTTCCAACATTATTGGTTATGGTTAAGTTAAATGCTAAAAATGGAATAACTTCATGCTTAACCTTGTTTATTGTCAAATCAACAAAGTGCACCTCCTGGACTCTCTGAATGCTCCCAAATGATTCCCCCAATGGAATCGACTTATATATGACTCAAAATGATCGTCGTGACTAATGTTAAACTGGGTCGGAGGTGTTTCCTTGGATCTGATTTGATACTTTGTCTATAACGCCAGCTGTCCTTCCACAAGAGTTGTGCCCTAGATGGTTGAATGTTGAGCTCGGAAATATTCCACCATCAGAATCTGATGGGAGGTGGCTCAATCTATGCGCCATGGCTGGATCTCAACTGGGTTGGAAGGGATCTGCAATATGAGCTCCGGTCTCGTGCAGCTACACAAACCCTCTCTCTGACTTGCGCCCTCACTAGTTGAGTTGCGCAACACTGCAAACTGGATACTCCTGAATTGCACGATGAAATACCTGGATGGTATCTTCGATGGGCTAGGGTGTGTCTCTCAACACCGAAACATATTGGTCATGGTGGTTTCCTCCAGAAATCCACAAAACATTAGAAGTTGAATCTCCTCCTCTGGGAAATCTCTCAACATCAAATCATAACATAGCATAATGAGGAATTAGGTTGAATTCCTCCCTTTATACTCTTCTCGATCTAATTCACCATTGACCTCACTTAATCTAGGTGTTTTTTCTCCTAAGTTGAGTAATTAATTAATTAGGTCCCCCCTTAACACATTTTTGTTATATTTCTCCGTTAACTTAGGCTTAAGTGACTGTTCCTGTGTTTTTTTGGCTTAATTCATCGTTTAGCCATCAATTCTCCCTTATTTCTCCTCTCATTCCCTATTGTGCCTAACTATAGTATACGGTAACAAATAGACTACTAATTCACTCCATGTTGGCCTACTCTTGGGAACAGGACATCACACCATCTTCATCCATGTCTCCTAGCAGCTAGCATCACATTTTATTTATTAAAAATCAAAAATACAATTTTCATATACATCGCTTGGCCATATCCATACATTATATCTACATTAAGAATTAATTAAATTAGGGATGTTACATTCCTCATCCCCTACAATTGTTCATTGTACTCGGCGGATTGCACCATGTTGAAATACATATACAAATTTACATCATAATACTTAGAAAATAAAATTTCTACAATTTTAGAACTCCAATAGCAGTTCCAACCATAATCTCGTATTCCTCTCAACTTGTTAACCCAAGGAATGTACCCCCTTCACTATTCTTAGTCCATTGGGTTGCATCATTATTTTATCAAGGCCCCCAATGTAAGTTGTCTAGGACTCTGATATGTGGTTCCGGAACTCTAGCTTCTCAAAATGGAGTCTTTAATTCTTATATTCTATTTTCTTCAAAATTGTCAAAACATTGTGGGTATTCCCCCCACATAGTTTCTTCATGCTCCCATGTTGCATCTTCAGGACCATAGCAGGTCCATTGAACCTTTATCAACCCTATGGTTTTGTTCTTAAGCACTTTGACTTTACGATCTAAGATGCAAACTAGTTCCATTTGTAAATCTCCTTCATGTTGCACCTAGATCACAGTCCAATCAATTATGTGGTTAGGGTAAGGAACATATTTCTTTAATAATAACACATGAAATTCATTTTGTACTATCATAGATGTAGGAAATAATATCATGTATGTAATTGGCCCTATCTTCTCTAAAAATTCGAAAGGTCCACAATATCTTGCTTCCAACTTTGGGAAACTTCCTAATCTTAAAGAACTTTTCCTTGCTTTCACTTTCAAAAATACATGCTCACCCACTTTAAAATCTCTGAAAATTATGTTATTGTCTACATAAAAAAAAATTATGTTCTGGGAAGCCTTTAAATTCTACCTGATCTTTGTCACCTTCTCTTCCATTTCCTTCAACAAATTTGGCCCAATAACCACTTTGTCTGCTAGGTTATCCCAACTCACCGATGTGTTACACTTCCTACCAGACTATGCTTCAAATGGGGCCATTTTTAATGAGGCTTGATACCCATTATTGTAAGAAAATTTCACTAAATGGATATAAACCTCCCACTTTGATGGTTGGTACATCACATACATCCAGAGGAAGTATTCATTATTTTCTTGGTCCTCTTTGTTTTCCCATCCTATTATGGGTGATATGTTGTACTAAGATTTAGATTTTTCCCAAATCCTTTTAACAATTCTTTCTAGAAATTAGAAACTTGGGATCTCTTTCAAACTCTTGTCTTGGGAACTCTATGTAACCTGACAACTTCTTTCATGTAGATTTTTTCAATATTTGTTGTCTTGTGTGTAGTATTTACTGGGATAAAATGTGTAGCCTTAGTCAATTTTTCCGCCACCACCATGATGGAATCGTGTCTGCTTCATTGTCCTAAGAAGATTTGTAATAAAATCCATTGTGCCTACCTCTCATTTCCATTCCAGAATGGGTAATGACTATAACATCCCAGCTGGATGTCTATGTTTTTTCTTCATCTTTTGGAATTCTAGGCATTTGGCTATATAATTAGCCATCTCTTTCTTCATTTCTAGCCAAAAGTATTGGATTATTACAACTACATTGATTTTTTATATCCTAGGTGCCCAGCATATGGCACATTGTGCATTTCCCTCATCACTTTATTTTTCATCTCACTGGAATTTGGAACATATACCTTCCCTCTGTACATGAATATTCCATCTTCTTGCAGCTCATAATATTTAAATTTATGTCAAAAATTACTTTGTTGTAATCTTTCTTTTACTTTCAAATAGTGTTGATCTAAATTTGTTTCTTCAAAAATTTCATCTTTCATAACAATGATACATGTTGATGGCTACAACATCATGCATCTCATGTGCTCTCATGTTGAGTGTATCAACCACTTGATTATATTTTCCTTTGATGTGCTTAATATCAATGGCATATTCATTGAGGAATTACATCCATCTAGTGTGTCTGACATTTAATGTGGGTTGACCAAACAAATGTTTCAAACCACATTGGTCTGTCCTTAGCTCAAATCTTCTCCCCATGAGGTAATGTCTCCACATTTTTAGCGCATGAATAATGGTTGTTAATACTAGATCATGGATAGCATAATTCCTCTCATGCTATTTTATTTTTCTAGACTCATACCATACCACATGGTCCTTTTGTGTGAGGACTCCACCGAGCCCTTCCTTGCATGCATCTATGCACACAACAAAGTATTCATCCGGATCTACAATATTCAATATTGGGGCACTTTTCAAAATGTCTTTCGGCCCTTCCTTGCATGCATCTATGCACACAACAAAGTATTCGTCTAGATCTGCAATCTTCAAGATTGGGGCACTTTTCAAAATGCATCTATGCACACAACAAAGTATTCGTCTAGATCTGCAATCTTCAAGATTGGGGCACTTTTCAAAATGTCTTTCAGTTGTTGAAATCTTTCTTCACATTTGGGAGTCCATTCAAATTTCACTCCCTTATTTTGCAAATAAGTAATGGGGCTTGCAATCTTTGAGAATCATTTTATGAACCTTCGGTAATAACCAACGCAACCCATGAATGATCTAACCTCTGTGACATTTCTTGGCGTTGGCCATCCCCTAATGGCCTATATCTTCTTAGGATCAACTGTTATCCCATATGTTGAAATAATATGACCCAAGTAATAAATATTATTTTGATAAAATATGCACTTACTTGGCTTGGAATACAACTTATGCTCTCTTAAAACTTTTAGCACCATTCTTGAATGTTTATCATGTTCTTCTTCTGACTTAGAGTAGATGAGTATATCATCCAAGTGTTGGTTTTTCTTCATATGGGATATAATCGATATATTATTACAATGATGAGTGTTCCATATATAGGGAACATATGGTGACCATCCATGAAAGCATGTGTCCCTTGAATAATAAATAACTATTTATTATTATCAAATACTTATTATATATGCTATTTAATTATTATTCTAAGAGAATGTCTTCCCAATGTTGTCCAAACATCAACACTCCCTTTCAACGAGGGAGACATTATGCAACATACCAAGCTTGTCTTTGAAGTATAAAAACTTCACCCTAGACTCATGACACTTGTTTGTCAGTCTTGGGATACATCTCTCTCCCACCTGAACCGAGGAGAAACTCCTTATGTGGTTCTCCCTCTGATCCAATTAAATCTCTCTAAGGTTAGGCTCACTTTGGGTATGCATGTAATAGCACATAGCATCTTGAGTCTTTATCATTCATTGTCAAATCACCATGACTAGGAAAAATACCACACCACGATCTTTCACCATAGGTACACACCTATGATTGAATGTCGGCCTGATGCTAATTGACACATGGAAAGAACTTCAAGCACCTCGAGTTCATATTATTCACTGTCATGAATAAGGAAGGACTACATCTGGGCCCATTTACCACAAGTACACCTTTATGATAAATGTATCCTATATCCCTTGGTCTGCAGCCCAATCTAGCAGAAGGTTCGTCCAATGTTGAAACATAAATACTCCCTCTTAGCTAGGGAGGTATCTTTCCATAGTAGTACAAAACTACTGTCCAGAGACATACAATCTCTGCCAGTGGTACACAACCACCATAGTAGCAAAGGTTTGTCACACATGGCACTCCCACGTGGACTTCTAGAGGCTACTCCCTCTAGGAACACTTAGGGTCAACTCCCCATAGTTTTTGACATCAAGGATCAACTCCCTTGACATATCCTCATGTGCTCTCCACATGGGACTTTGGGTTATAAGCCCAAATGCACTTATCCCTTCTCAAATAAGTGTCCTCACATATCAACTCAACTCAATTCACAGAGGAGTACGATCTGGAGAAAGTTTGACACACATGGCACTCCATGTGGCCTTCTAGAGGCTACACCCTCTAGAAACACTAGGGTCAAATCCCATAGTGTATGATGTTAAGGGTCAACTCCCTTGACATGTCCTCATGTTCTCTCCACATGGGACGTTGGACTATAAGCCCAAACACACTTATCCCTTCTCGGATAAGTGTCATCACAGATAAACTCAACTCATTCACAGAGGAGTACGATATGGAGAATGTCTCAGGAATATGCAAACATCAAAACTCCCTCTCAGTGAGGGAGGCATTCGCTGCCACACCAAGTCTGTCATGGAAGTACTTGAACTTCGTCCTGGTTTGGTAAGAACATCAGCAACCTTCTCATATGTAGGAAGGTACTACACCAACATTTCCTTCCTCTACACCATGTCTCGGATGTAATGGTACTTGACCTCAATGTGGTTCGATTTGTCATCAAACACTGGATTATTAGAGATATTCACACAACTTTGGCTACCATAATGAATAATGGTGGAATCCAGCACATGTTCGGATAAATCTTCAAGGAGCTTGCGAAGCCAAACTGCTTCACGGACTGGCATACTTAATGAAATGTACTATGCTTCTATTGTTCTCAAAGCCATAGAAGTTTTTTTCTTTCTACACCAGGAAACCATGGAAGATCCCAAAGTGAAGCAACACCCGAAGGTGCTCTTTATGTCCAATGTGCTCCCTGCCCAATCAGAGTCAATATATTCATACCATATCATATCAATATTGGAATTATATCTTAGACCATGTCCAACTGTGCCTCTCAAGTATCTCAACACATGCTTCACAACAATCTAGTGTGTCTATCTCCGCTGACTTATAAACTGGCTAAGTGCACTCACTACATAGAAAATATTTGGTCTAGTGTTAACCAGATACATCAATTATCCAATCAGTTGTCTGTATAGATTCGGATCAATTTCTTCAAAATTGGAAGAATACACACTGAGTTTCTTCAAATTTGTCATCATTGGTGTAGCCATGGGATTCAAGTTCAATATCTCAAACTTCTTCAATTTCTCAATTGTGTACTTCCCCTGACTCGGGAATATCTCATCAGTTCTCTGCCACACCTCTAGTCCCGAGAAGTAGTGCATCATACAAAGGTCCTTCATCTCAAACTTAGAGGCCAATGCATACTTGCATTCAATAATAAGGCTCTATATCGATGAGGAATAAATCATCAATGTAGAGTACCAAGATCAGGGACTCGCCATTAACAATATTGTAGTACAGGTTGGGATCGAAAACACTTTTGTTGAAGCCCAAAAATCATCAGGTGTCCATCAATCCTTGCATACCAAGCTCGAGGTGGTTGCTTGAATCCATACAAGGGCATATTCAACCTGAACACATGAGACTCCTTCTCATGTATCACGAAACCATCTGGCTAATCGATGTATACTTATTCCTTAATCTCTCCATTGAGAAAGGTTGTCTTTACATCCATATGGTGTACTCTCTAACCCATGGATGTTGCAAGGAAAATAATCATCCGGATAGAAGTGTATCGAGAAACTCGAGCAAATGTATCCTCATAATCTATTCCCTCCACCTGAGAGAATCCTCTAGCAACAAATCTCTTTTTGTGCCTCTCAATGCTCCCATCAACTATGTATTTGATCTTGTAGATTCATTTGGAAGTCACTACAGACTTCCCTTCAAGTCTCGAAACAATATCCCACACATCATTCTTCATTATATATTGATACTCCTCCATCATGACATCTCTCCATACTGGATGACTAGTTGCCTCCTCATAATAGGAAGGCTCAAAATGAATGAAGTGGCTCATAACTATGGCATAGCATGAATACATCTAAAGTCTCTTGCTCTCTCGAAAGGTATCATGAGGAGTTGCATTTCCTTTTGCCTCCTGTAGAGTCTGATGATCCCATGCAAGTATCTTCGGACCTACTACAATATCTCTGGAAACATTAACTGGAGATACAATATCAATGGGATCAATTGGCTCAATTGTCTCCCTCTAAAATGGAATGTCATCTTGGACCTTACTTGACATATCGGGGTTCCCTCATGGAACGAATGTCTCACAAGGAATATCGATGTTTCCTCATGAAACCAATGTCTTGGTTCCTTCATCAAACCATCTAAGGCATGTCAGGATGAAGTCCACATTCCCTCCTACTAGTCCATACAGGACCCTCTAGGGAGAATGTCTCGTGATGTTGCCTCAAACATCAACACTCCCTTTAAGGGAGGTATCTTTCACAATGTCTTATTCTGGTAGTCCACTGACTACTCTGCAATCAACTAGTATCACATAGCTACTACCATGTCATTGGTAGCTCAAATCATCGATCTCATTCTCCATGACTATGTTGCGATAAAACAGTAGCGCACAACTTCTTCCAAGTGGTCAGGTAGTCTCCATGGAAATAAGCTAGTAGCACACACCTACTACAATGGCATCCAATAAAAAATGATTGTGTCGAGCCATAGTAGTACACAATTACTATCCAGTGATACACAATCACCGTTAGTGGTACACAACCACTGCTAGTAGCACACAGCTACCATCCATCTTTCTTGGAAGTTCTCAACAAGCGGCTTACTCAATCAATCAATGATATTTCCATAGCCAAGGTTTAGATACCAAAAACTGGTCTTTCGCTACTATACCACATGTGGACTGTCTGTTTTTTTTTTTTGTAATTCTTTACATACACTTCCATGGTTCAATCCAATTCACAATGTTTGTTGAATAGAAATGCATTGATGGATTAAAGAATAGAGACACATCGAGATAGGTAGCCTTCAATGCCAAGTTCTCCCTTTTATTAGCAGACATCAAACCTGAATTCTATATTCTCATGAGGCTTACGGTCCTGATGCATTCTCGTAGATTACCAATCGAAGTGTCTCGAGTATTTCACAACAATGTAGAGTGTCTCGAAGAATATTATATTGGTAGATTGGTAGTGTCCAATCGAAGTGTCTCGATGTAGAGTGTAGAGAGGGGCGCAACGTCGTCACAAATTTTTATTTAAAAAAAAACTATGAAATAGGTATGATCCAGTATGCAAAGTCATCTCATCTCACCAGAAATCAATGAAAGCGATCGGATGCGACCAGTTCCAAAAATTCACTCTTTGTAGTAATGGATCAACATCCAACAGGCCAACAAAACTCTCAAATTTTATCTCAATCGCCTGTGAATCGATCTGTTATTTCTCATGCGCCTTCTTCATCCTGAAATGTATGAGAAGGGTTCTCTATAGAACCTTCTCTGTCCTCTGATATTGTTGGGAGACTCGAAGGGAATTATCAACAGTCGATCACAACGACCTCATCTCAACCTCCCTCTATCCAAAATTCTTAGTCTGGAATGATAAACGAGACCATGTCAAAAGTGTTGCAGTAAGCGAAGGACTGAGATGATTAACTTCGAAGTAATCAATGTCTGACCTTAAATATCCATCTGTCATCATGACTGCGGCCTTCTGCACCAACCTCACTGCAAATGACATAGGCTTCTCTGTCAGATATCCTACCTTGAACAAGCAATACGTCATAACAATCTTGTTTTCAAAGTATCCCTTGTGAATCTGTTCCACCCATACACTGCAAAGAGAAGTTTTGTTTCCTGGTTCGGTGCCATCTCCAGAGTCTTTATGTGAAACCTTGGCCATACATGCGCAAAAATCACTTCGAACATAGAGCACTAGTCCAGATTTCCATCTTGCGTTTCTATACTTTTCAGACGATCTATTCCTCCTTGGCTGAAGCGCAACGAAATGTAGCACAGGCACTCATCCATGGGATTCGATACATTGTATGTTTTAGAGAATTCGATGTGGGGATACTCTAATCTTGGAGGGAGGCGAGCTCCAAGTATTGTTCTATCCAAGTATGGTGGGACTGACAGTGGCCACCCTCATGTTGTTTTGGACCACGAATTATGAATTTCATTGCTCCCCTTCTATTGAACATGCAATGGTTCATGGCCAAATGATGTTGTTTTTTTTTTCTTTTTATTTATATTTACATGGGCCCTCATGTGAGGGAGTCAGCCTAGTCCTGCTCTAATACCATGTTGGTTTTTCTTCATATGAGATATAATCAATATATTATTACAATGATGAGTGTTCCATATATAGGGAACATATGGTGGCCAACCATGAAAGGATGTGTCCCTTGAATAATAAATAACTATTTATTATTATCATTTACTTATTATATATGTTATTTAATTATTATTCTAAGATAATGTCTTCCCGATGTTGTCCAAACATCAACACCAAGAACATAATTACAAACTTGTCTAGGCATTCCCTAAACACTCTCTTCATCAAGCACATGAAAATTGTGTTAATGTTTTATGCTGATATTATAGTTCTTTGCATTTCATAAGATAAGAGCATAATATAAACAAGATCACTGAGAAATACACATCCACAATAGACACAACATTTATCCTGGGAAACCCTCTAGGGGAAGAAAACCCAG
>ML810328.1:132011-147362 GCA_009831015.1 Picea engelmannii
AATATTTATTTCAGGTATGATCACTCATGAGAGTGACAAAGGTATGTGTTTAGCTATGATAGTAAGGGAAAATTTGGTAATTTCTTAGCTAGAGTGAAAAAGAGTGAAAAAGTCGTATTCATGATTAGGTTTTCATATGTGTACATGGTTGAACAAGTTTTTCTTAAGAAAAGATGTGTACTACTCTGATAGAAATCATAATATAGTTTTATTTGATTATTGCTTATTATTAATCACTGATTGGTTAAGTGACATATCTTAGAAAGTATATTGTAAGTAAGTTTACAGGTCTCGGAAGAAAGAACTTATGCCTTGAGTTGCAGAAGTTAGACAGCATGAAGGACTTATGGTATGGTGACAGTCAGTAAGAACCAGATAGTATCCAGTATTCATATAGGAGCAGGAGGCTCCTAAAAGATGCAGAACAGAAATATTCAATATGAAGAGAAATATGGATACTCAGATATAGTTGATAAGATGCAGGTAACTGCAAGATGATCCAATACCATTCTTATAGATGCAGAGGGAGCAAGTTGATCCAGTATGAAGTCGGAAAGAAAGAAATGTTTGAACTCAAGAAGGCACCCATGATATTACAAAAGAGACCTTCGTAGAGAAGGAATGAGAAATCCCACGGGTAGACCTTCATAGAGAAGGAAAAGAGAAGAGACCTTCGTAGAGAAGGGGAATGAGAAATTTTCCAAGGTTGGCCTCTGTCCAAGTGTTGAGTTTTGGATACTCTAGGGACATGCTAGAATACCCTCATAGAGAGGGGTGTGACCACCGTCATAGAGAGGAGTGTGGTTGTTTCTCTAAGGGGCAATGGGAAGATACTCTCATCTAGCCAAGGATTGAGTAGCCTGGAACACAAACCTTGACCATGTGGAATGGATAGTTGGCTTTTGAGGTTTGTGTCGTGATCCTGCGTGGATCATGGAAAGGGAGTCTAGTCTTGCCCAGGCTAGTAGCTTAGCTTCTCTAGTTCATGTGAGATGACTATGAGTGAAGCTATGGTAGTAGTCCTCCCTAGTGGATGGGTGAGATAGATGACTACAAGAGAAGGTAGAACATAAAAGGAATGGCAAAACTCATAGAATATCTTATGTGTGAAGATAAGACATCTTTTGTGTGAAGATAAGAGATCTTTTGTGTGAAGATAAGAAAGAGTATCTTCTGCATAAAAATGAAAGAAATAAAGAGTATCTTATGTAATATGGATTCATGGAGAACCAGTCAGTGATCGTGATGCAAGATGACCAAGTGGATTATATGGATGCCTCCTGTTATCCAGTTGATGTTGTTTCCCAGTTGATGGTGTTACCCAGTTGATGGTTTTGCCCATTTGATGATGTTATCCAGTTGATGTTTTTGTCCATTTGTTGATGATTATCTAGTTGATGATATTGCCCAGATGATATTGACATCTAGTGACCTGTCAAAAGATAAAGAATATACTTCTTGTTAAGAGGGAGTGTTGAAATATTGTGTAAATGCAAAGAATATTCTTATCCCCTTTTGTGGATTGGTCAAATCCTAAATGTAATATGAAAATTAATAAGTCATCCCCTAGGAAAATTAAAGTGGTTCTAACTATCCAGAAAGAGAAGTCGGACCTGCCAGTGAAGAGACACCTCCTTTCAGTGCTTTCCAGTTTGTATAAATAAAGCAATCCATCGCCTCATTTATCCACTCACTCATCTCACTCATCTAGTGTGCAAAGTATTGAAGGAAGCTACAGTTACCAGTTGTTGGAAGAAGGAAGAGAGAGAGGCGCATTTCTTGGGAGAGGATATACTCTAGTGTTTGGTTTATTGTCTTGGCATTGGATTGGTTATGGTTCTCTGAGTATTTTTCAATCTAGAATCATGGTAGTTTGTCTCTAGTAGAGAGAGAATTATTCTGGTACTGTTCTTGGTTATTGAATATATACTAAAGAAGTTTTGATGGGTTTTCTTCCCCTTGAGGGTTTCCCATGATAAATTCTTGTGTACTCTTGTGATTGTGTTTCTCTCAGTGATACTATCTATGTTATGGTTATCTAGTAAATTGAAGAGAAACCTAATGATACCTTAAATCTTAACACTCTTTAGTGAGAAAAGTCTCTATATAAGTGATTTCCCTCACATCCTCAACATTCTACAGGTTATTGTCTTGGCCTTTTCCCAAATGAATCTGTGATCCTGGGCTCATTTTGGGTTGAATTTCCTTGTTTATTTACTTGTGAGTTGTTCTTGAAAAGGGGTGTCTTAAAACACTTCTTACGTTGATCATTTTTACCCTTAATCTTGTCATTCCAAGATTTTTGGAAAATTTTCCTTCCTTTGCTCTGCTCATAAAGATGATTTTCTCTCCTTATGGCCTCCAAATTCTCGGACTTATCATAATGTATCTTGTCAATGTAGAATGAGGGTAACCCACTTAGAAACCTTTGGATTTTGACCTTCCCATTTTTTATGAAGTCCACATACTTCAGCAATTCAAAGAACCTCTTCTTATATTCATCAATTGTCATGTGTCCCAACTTGAGTTCTCTTGATGCTTGAATCCATTAGGACTGAAACGGAAACCTCATGGGGATACAAATCCCCCTGCGTTTTTATAGAGGTGGTATTCTTCTTTATTTTAATATTTTCTTGGGACTCTAGGTTTTTTTTAGAATATGGGACTTTGCAGAAGTCTATCATGATAATCAAATAAATATAATGATTATAGGAAAAAATAATAAGAAATTAAATGTTTTGTTTTTATTTTCAGAGAGTTCCTGAGAAATGGCCAGGAACTGCACACCTCATACACTTGAAAAACATAGACAAAATTTCATCACATCCATCATAGTTAAACTAAAGATTTATGATCACATAAAATAAAATAAGATGGTATGCATGCATAAGAGAACTATAATAGAGTAAAAACATGGGGAGATCAAATAAAGATAATAATAGATCAATCTCAAATACTTTATACCCAAAACTCAGAGTTACAAAGTATAGTCAAAACTGATCCTGAAATAGTTCTCTTGGGATATCTGAAAAATATATAGTATGTTACAATGCTTTGACATTTAAATGTGTTTTTCCTTAGGACTGGTATTAGGGATCTTGTAGACCATAAAGCAAATATGAACAATAATTAAGTTGTAAAATGAGAATGGTGGGTGATGCAGAGTAGCAATACCTGGAAAGAAGACGGGGAGAATTTATTAGATTTCAATTAAACCTTTCTAGTCAAAGAAACGGAGTAACTCGATGAAAAACTAATAAAGAAAGCATAATGTAATCAACATGAACTTAATATGATGGTCTCGCGTATCTTCACTTGCTTGTTGTTGTCCTTTTATTGTCTTCATTGACGGTTACAGTATCCGTCTCAACTGTTTCTTGCTCCTCTTTGGTTAATTTGGCGATTGTGTTGTTGAACCAATATTCTATATAAATTTTCATTGGTGTGGCGTTTATTTCATGTCAAATTTTAATGTTTAATAAATCACCTTCCAAGTCTCTTAATTCAAGATAAATACCATATAATTCTTCCTCCATATCTTGATTTTTCACGAAATAATCCACTAGCCAATTGTCTATTTCTTCTTCATTATATTCAAGTATGCTATTAAAATTTTCAGTTGATAACCCCTTAAATATATCGAATTGTTCGTCAAATTGTTGCTTTGTTAGAAAAATTGAGTTGATAATTAATTTAGGGCCTTATACTTCATTAGTACATACTTCTAGGTCTATCTATGTGAATCTTTTGAACGATTCTTCCTTTTTTAGTATGGCTTCACTACATGCTTGAACAATGTTACTCAAATTCTTAATATTTTCCTTCGAGCAAGCATTTAGTTGTTTTATTCGACTTGAGGAAGGCAAGTCCTCCTCTCTTATTCTTATTTATGTCATGTTAGAGACTTTGATTCCAAATGGTAATATAGAATCAGTGTAGAAACCTTTTTCATTCTTCAAATCAACTTGAAAATATTCATGGAAATTTCATGCCCTTGAGCCAAAAGAAACAACATTTTTTTAAACTTCCCACACTTCTGTTATTAGTGACATTCTGATGCAGGAGCATCGTTAGTGAGCACGCAGAGCAGGACCACTTAACGCCTGGGAATATTTTCAGAATCTCAATGCTGGCAGTTACGGTGAATATTTTGAAGCACGCCTGAACTCAGCGTCGAGAAATATTTTGAAGCACGCTTGAACGATTGCGAGCGGAGTGGGAGTTTCCACTCCTACTCTGGAATGCGACTGGACTAAGATAGTCGTTAGGTTAGTTTTTGGATTAGACAAGTAGTCGGGGGGGACCCTAAGGACCCTCTAAGATAAATAGAGGTTTTGTACGCCCAAATGAGGCTGTTGCAAGTTAGTAGGAGATTACTAAGGTTTAATTGTTGTTTTGATTACAATTGTAGGCATTTTTACTTTTGAATGAAGATAACAAACGAAAATTGACACAATGCATGGTGTGGACATTGTTTGCAATTCCATGTTATTGTGTTTTCATGAATGAATGGATTTCGTTATGAGTAGAGGAAACTGTGAATGTTAGCATAAGTTTCAATTGTTTCTCTTTTGTTGAATCGGTGCAAGGTGTGCACAAAGAACACAAGGAGTGTGTTGACAGGATATGTTTCGGTTCCAAAGCTCAAAAGAGATAGCACGAAACTTTCCCTTTACAAGGAGTGCAAAGTGATTGCTACAAGGTGTGCACAATCGTTCACAGGAACTCAAATCTTGCGTAGGAATCGGTTGCAAGGTGTGCACCGAGAAAAAGGAGAACGTCGGGAGGGTGAGAAGAATTTATTTTCAAGAAATCCTTCGGATCTGAGTTATCGAAAATCCCTTAAACGCAAGGAGTGCACGGGAAGTCAAAACCTTCACAAAGGGAAAGATCAGGATGGATATCACTTTTCATAAGAGTATTCGAGGTCCGAGAGACAGACTTGCAAGAGGTTCAAAGGTAAAGACCTTTGAAAACTTAGAAAATCTTCAGTCGGAAGAAATCGGAAGCTCAGAAAGAGGAGAGACAGTGGTCGTTGGATCACAGTGCAAAGGATCAACAGTCGTCTGATCAGAAGAAGGTGCAGGAGCTTTAACGCTTCATTCACTCAGGAGAGATAACTCATAAAGGTTTGAGACTTGAGATTTCCGAAGCCCGAAGAGCCGAAAAGATGAAGTGAAATCTCAGTCGTTTGATCATCCGAAGCAGAACTGAGCCATCAAATTGTATGAAGTGAACCTCAGGAATCGGATTAATAAAATGAATATGAGCCATCAGATATCGTGAGCTCAGGAGGGAGCGAGTTTGAAACTTGAGATTCCCGAAGCGCGAAGAGACAGAGAGCCGAAGTGAATCTGGACCGTTAGATCTAGAAGGGTACGTGTCGGTGGGTCATGAGATCTAGAGGAAGGAAAAGGTGAAGCGTTGAAACACTCAAAGCCCGAAGAGTCGAAGATCCAAGATCCATCGATCTATAAGTGGACACTTGTCAGCAGATCGCGAGCTTAGGGAAAATTGTAGTGGGGTTTCAGTTTGAGAACTGAGATTGTCGAATCCTAAAGACCCAAAGTGAATCTCAGTCAACAGATCTAGAGGAGATGTGGCATGAATCCGTTGACTCCTGGTAAAGTCCCGAAGTGATTCGTAGTCGTCATATCTAAGAGATACATGGAATAAATCCATGTACTCCGGGTAAAGACCCGAAGTAATCCTCCATCGTCAGAGCAGGAGGACAGGCGTCAGTGGATCACGGCGTTCGGATAAAAACCATTTGGAAAAGGGTGAAGGTTGAGATTTGAGATCTCAGAGTCCGAAGACCTAAAGGAGATCTCAATCGTTGATCGAGAGGAGGGCCAAAGGATCGTTGATCCGAGTTGAAAGGTCAAGCACGTGAAGTGAAGATAGGGTCATTGATTGAGGAGTACAGGTGTCCGCAGATCGTCAGCTCCGGAAGATTAGAGTACGAAAGGAAGTGAGGTTTGAAATTTCAAAACCTCAAAGTCTAGAATCGCAAAGAGATCTAGACCATTGATCCCAAGAAATAGATCTTGGTCGCATATTCGAGAGAACCATCAAGATTGTGAGATCGGCGGTCATCTCATATTGCGGGGACGGAAAGTGCTCGACCTTTACAAGGTTGAGGGAAGTCCGCAATCAAGACCATGGTTTTAGAAAAGAGACACGTGGAAACTCAAGGTTAATTGAGGGGAGAAAAGTGGTTTGACCCCAAACCACTCTTGAGTGCACCCGCAATCGTGCGTAGGCGTGAGATCATCGCCCGAGGACACATCTAAGGAGGGGCAGAAAAAAAAGGCACTAATGCCAACTCTGAGATTTCGCAGAATGCAAAAGGGAAGGTCACGGGTATCGTGAAGCCTACGTAGGGAGCCAAGAGGACCTATGTCTAATACATAACGAAACCAGCAATGTTTCAGAGAATCGTTTGACTCCATAATCGAAGATCCTAACCAGGAGGTCACGCAGCCCTTAGGAGAGAAGGGGGTCTGCACCAAGTGGTATCAGAGTTGAAGTTTTTCTTGCAGATAGTAGGCAAAGGAGAAGAGACAAAAGAACTCGAATTTGTACTCTCTGTGTGACAGACAGTCAACACAATGCCACCGAGGAGACGAGTGGAACCACCTTTATCCAATCAAGCTGTAGAAATAGAGATGTGAGAACTTCGTGCAATATTAGAGGCAATGGAGGCAGCATAGAGACGAGCACCTGATGTTGGAGACATCAGTGATGCAAAGAGTGAAGAAGTAGAAGTCAAAGAAGTTGCAGGTGAAAATGTTGTCGAAGAACGCTTGTTGAGAGCAGTTGTCAGATTGGGAGGAAGAGCCAATATATAGGTTCCAATGTATGAAGGCAATTTAGATGTTGAAGAGTTGTTGGATTGGATAAGATCCATGGACAAACATTTCGACTATGAAGATGTCGAAGAAGAGAAATAGGTGAAACATTTTGTCACCAGGCTAAAGGGACATGCAGCACTGTGGTGGAATGAACTGTAGGCTGAGAGGAGAATCAAAGGAAAACAGAAGATAAAGAATTGGGATAGAATGGTAGCCAAGTTGAAGGCTAAGTTCATGCACAAATATTACCAGATCAATCTGTTCAGGAAGTTGCAGAACCTGAGACAGAAGGGTATGATAGTTAAGGAGTACACAGAGGAGTTATAGAGGTTGAACATCAGAATTGGACAAAGAGATAAAGATGAAGAAAAATTTTCCATATATATAAATGTCCTGAGATATGAAATCCAGGATGAGCTCAGCATGATGTCAGTAAGGACAGTGGAGGATGATTATTAGTTTGCACTGAAGGCAGAGGAGAAATTGGCCAGAAAACAAAGTCAGTGAGGAAGAGGTAAAACCCAAACCCCAACCAAAGGCAAGGGAGTTACCCATGACAAGGAACATAAGTCTAAGGACAAGATTGAGAAACCACGTAGTCACTCGAAAACAAGAGGAAGTTCTCGAGGAAGACACGGTGGTGGAAGAAGTTCTTCTAGAGGAAGAGGAAGAAGCAGAGGAGGAGAAGTAAGATGCCATGCATGTGGAAAGACAAGGAACATGTCTTGGGAATGTCCTGAGAAAAAGAAAGGAGGAGGTGAAGCTCACATTTCAAAAGCACAGAGAAGGGATGTTAAAGCAAAAGGAGAAGAGGATGGAAGATCCCTGATGTTGAGGAAGGTTCTCTTAAAACCAGAAGCTGAAGTTGAAAATCCAGTGCAAAGGAACAGTCTCTTCAAGACAGCTTGCAAGACTAAAGACAGAGTATGCAAGGTGATAATCGATAGTGGGAGGCACTGATAACTTAGTATCCACAGAGATGGTGGAGAAATTGGAGCTGGAGACAACTGCACATCTGAAGCCATACAAAGTTTCATGGTTGCAGAAAGGACACCAGGTAATGGTTACTAAACAATGCTTGGTTGAATTTAAGATAGGAGGATATAGAGATGAAATTCTATGTGATGTAATTCCCATGGATGTATGCCATATTTTGTTGGGAATACCATGGTAGTTTGATAGGAATGTCATTCATGATGGGAGGAAGAATACATACACCTTGGAGAGGAATGGTAGAACACACATGTTACTGCCAATAGAGGAGAAGAAAGTGAAAGAGGAAGCCATCACAAGCATACTTCTCATGAGAGAGAAGGAACTCCTGAAAGAAGTCAAGAGAGAACAGGAGATGTAGTTTGTTGTGGTGAGGAAACCTAGAGATATCTTTACAAGTACTTTGATGGATGATTTTTCTGAAGAAGTTCAGGAATTGTCGGATAATTTTGCTGACATAGTGGTGGATGAGCTACCTAACTCATTACCACCCATCAAAAGTATCAGCCACCATATTAACTTGATACAAGGAGAAAGTCTTCCAAACAAGGCATCATACAGATTGACACCTCGAGAGAATGAGGAGGTAAAGAACCAAGTCCAAGAATTGTTAGACAAGGGTTTGGTCAGAGAGAGCTTGAGTCCATGCGCAGTACCAACTGTGTTGAGTCCAAAGAAGGATAGAGGATGGAGAATGTGTACAGACTCAAGAGCCATTAACAAGATCACCATCAGGTATAGGTTCCCTTTTCCACGAATGGATGATTTAACGGACTGTTTAAGTGGAGAAAATTTATTTTCTAAAATATATTTGAAAAGTGGATATCACCAAATTATAATGAGAGAAGGTGATGAGCGGAAGACAACCTTTAAGATGAATGAATGTTTGTATGAGTGGTTTTTTATTCCATTTGTCTTAACAAATGCCCCAAGTACTTTTATGAGGTTGACGAATGAAATATTGAAATATTTCATTGGCAAGTTTGTGGTTGTATATCTGGATGATATATTGATCTTTACCAGGACTAAAGATGAACATTTGAGGCACCTAACACTAGTGATGAGGAGACTACAGCGAGAGAAGTTGTTGATAAATTTGAAGAAGTCATCTTTTATGAAGACATAACTCATTTACTTGGGTTTTGTGATCTCTTCAAATGAACTGAAGATGGATCTAGAGAAGATGAAAGAAATCAAAGAATGGTTGTCACCAAAGAGTATGTTTGAGGTAAGGAGCTTCCATGGATTAGCAAGCTTCTATAAGAAGTTCATCAGATACTTCAGTGGAATTTGTGCACCAATGATGGATACACTGAAGAAGAAGCACAAGTCTTTTAAATGGATAGAGGAGGCAGAGAGGAGCTTCAATATACTGAAGGAGAAAATAACAGAACGACCAATTCTGGTCTTGCCAAATTTTGAAAAGACATTTCAGGTAAGATGTGATGCAAGTGGAGTTGCAATTGGAGTTGTTTTGAGCTAGGATAATAGACCTATTGCCTATTTCAGTGAGAAGTTGAATGAGACTAAGAGAAAATACTCCACATATGATACGGAGTCTTATGCCATAACTCAAGCCTTGAAGAAATGGAGAAATTACTATTAATATTATGGTAGCTTCAGGAGGTATGAACCTCTATTATGACCTATGACGAGACTAGAATCCTCCGGAAGGAAGAAAAGAATTAAAGGAAACCCTAGACAAGTTGTCAGCTGAACAAATATATTTAAATGGAATTTATTGATACCCAGAAGGAGAAGTCGGTCCCAGTTAGACTGGCCAGTCCACTATAAATACAGAGCACCAGTGTCATTATTTCACATCTCAGCAATTGCAGTAAGAGCTAAATCTACACAGGCAGTTGCAGGTAGCAGCAGTTTGGTGCGTAAGTTTTCTGGGAGAGCTAGGAAAGTGGTGTGCTAGCTTATGGGTGGGATCATATGTTCAGTTCAGTTCTATTATCTTGCTTGGTGCATTTAGCCTCTCTTGGCTATTGATTGCTAACAGGATTCTCTTCTCGTTCAAGATAAAGGTGCTCGAAGGGTGGCTTCGGCCTGTGGTTGGGTGACGATGGTATCGTCAATGGTTAAACGAGCACAATCCTCTATATTCTAACAGGTTATGGGCCCACACCCCTTCAGTCAGCCTAAAATGATAGAAGGAAACATAACCGCTAGGTATTGAGCTCATTGAGGCACTACCAATAGGGTTACTAGCAGGAACAGCTTCCAAAGAACTGCAGCTAGAGTCACTAGCAGTAGCAGTTGCAGAAACCCTAATTCTCAGATCCGGCACCTTGTGATGGAGCCACTTTCTCAAGGAGAAGATATTCAGATGCACCCTAACTCAGTGCACCTATTGACTTTCTCAGAAGAAAGAAATGAAGAAGTTGAATTTTTGGATCAAGGCATGACCAGTTATCAGTCAACCGAAGACATTGCAAAACAATCAGTCTATTACATTACTCGGCACTCACCGGGACAATTGAAGATGATATGTGGATAATCGACAGTGGAGCTTCCAGGCACATGATGGGAGATCAAGCTAGACTCTCAGATCTAAATGAGAGAAAGACATCGTACAAAGTGGAGCTTGGAGACAAAAGCACCTACCCCGTCGAAGGATTTGGACAAGCCTCCATCAAATTGGAATCAGGTAATCGTGTTCACTTAAGCAATGTTCTATATGTACCTAGTTTAGAAAAGAATCTTGTATCAATATCATGTTTATAAGACAAAGGAAATAGAATAGCCTTCATAGATGAAAAAGTGTTATCATGGAATAAGGATTCTCGCATAGAAGATGTTAGGGTTATTGGAAGACGTGAAGGGAATCTATATAGACTACTAGAACGAAATTAAAAATCCCTCGTACATGATGAAGTCAACCCTAATGAGCTTTGGCATAGAAGATACGCTCATATCAATTATCAAGCACTACCTTTCCTTAGGAAGATGGTTGAAGGGATACCAGAATTAAAGTCTACACACGAAGGAATTTGCAAGGGATGTGCCCTTGGGAAGAACATCAAGAAACCATTCCCAAGCAACAACAATAGATCTAAGGAAACCCTAGATCTAATACACTCAGATGTTTGTGGTCCAACGCCAGTCATATATTTAAGAGGATCTCTCTACTACGTAAAATTCATAGATGACTATTCAAGGAAGACATGGCTATACCTACTGAAGTCAAAAGATGAAGTATTCAGCAAGTTCCAAGAATTCAAAGCAGAAGTAAAAAAACTTACAAACAAGAAAATCAAGACATTAAGAACGAATAATGGAGGAGAATACACCTCAAAGGAGTTCGTTGCATTCTGCAAATCAGCGGGGATTAGGAGGGAGCTAATTGTTCCTCATAATCCTCAACAAAACGGTGTAGCAGAAAGGAAGAACAAATCGATCGAAGAAACGGTAAAAGCCCTATTGAACGATCAAGATCTATCCATGTTTCTATGGGGAGAAGCAGCAATGATGGCAATATATGTATAGAACAGAAGCCCTCATCGCATATTGAAAGACATGACACCAGAAGAAGCATTCTCAGGTAAGAAACCTAACATAGAAAACTTAAGAATATTTGGATGTCAAGTTTATTCTCATATTCCCAAAGATAAAAGAAATAAACTATAACCCTCAAGAAAGAAAGGGATATTCGTGGCATGTAGTGATTCATCCAAATCCTACAGAATATGTATTCCAGATCAACACAAGATAGAAGTAAGTAGAGACGTAACATTCAATGAAAGAATGGCCTTCAAAAAATCTATTGAAGAAACTATAGAAGAAGAAGAAATTGAAGAACCAAATGAAGAAAACACAGAAGGTGAAAATAACGAAAAGGATCAACCTGATCATCCTATGGAGATATGTGAGAACGTTGATCCAGATAATATACCAAAGAACAAGAAATGACCAACTTGGCTTGAAGCCACCTTACAAGACGCATAAAGAATCAAGGTTCCAGAAGGAACATCCAGGAAGACTAAAACACTGAAAAGATTCTCAAGTTATGCAGCATACATGACAAAGCTTCTAGATGAACCTACTACATTTGAAGAAGAAGTTAAAAAGGGACAATGGAAAGAAGCTATGGCGGAAGAACATCAGTCCATTATGAAAAATGAAGTATGGTAAATTGTACCCAGACCCAAAGAGAAATCAGTGGTAACTTCAAAATGGATATACAAGATCAAACATGCAGCAAATAGAAGCGTGGATAAATACAAGGCAAGATTAGTGGCCAGAGGGTTCTCCCAGAAGGAGGGAGAAGACTATGACGAAACCTTTTCTCCAATGGCAAGGTATACCTCCATCAGAGCTATCATATCTCTTGTCACTTCCATGGGATGGAATCTATACCAGATGGATGTAAAGACAGCCTTTCTCAATGGAGCTATTGAAGAAGAAGTATATATTGAACAACCTCAAGGATTCGAGGTACATTCCAGAGACACTCACGTTTGTAGATTGAAGAAATATCTATATGGACTTAAGCAAGCCCCAAGGGCTTGGTACGCCAGAATGGACAGCTATCTAACTAGACTTGGCTTCTCTAAGAGTCATGCAAATCCAAACCTTTACTACAAAGTCGTGAACAATGCACCTGCAATTCTACTACTATATGTTGATGATCTATTCATAACAGGTGAAGAATCTCTAATCATCCAGTGCAAGAAGGATTTAGCCTCTGAATTTGATATGAAAGATCTAGGTCTCATGCACTATTACTTGGGACTAGAAGTATGGCAGAAGGGTGGTGAAGTATTCCTTGGACAAGGAAAATATGCAATAAAGATCCTTCAGAAGTTTGGAATGATGGACTGTAAATATATGGACACTCCTATGAATGCGGATATAAGAAAGGTGAAAGTTACAAATTCTGATCCAGTAGATCCATCTCTATATCGGCAGCTAATTGGATTAATGATGTATTTGGTAAATACTCGACCAGATATTTGCTTTGATGTTAATACATTAAGTCAGTTCCAGATGGAACCTAGACAAGACCATTGGATAGCTACAAAGGATGTTCTAATATATATTCATGGGACAATAAACTATGGCTTAAGATATACCGCATCCAATGGTGTCCAACTTCATGGATTCACATACTCTGATTGGGCAAGAAGTGCAGAAGACAGAAAGAGTACTTCAGGTATGTGTTTCAGCTTGGGCTCCGCTATGATATCTTGGGGCAGCAGGAAGCAAAAGTCAGTCGCACTCAGTACAGCAGAAGCAGAGTATATGGCAGCTTGTGAAGCATGCACAGAAGCAGTATAGCAAAGGAAGTTAATATATGATTTATTTGATTAGACTCCAGAATCGACCATAATATATTGTGATAATCAGAGTTGCATAAGATTATCTGAGCATCCAGTGTTTCATGAAAGGTCGAAGCACATTGAGATAAAATACTACTTTATCTAAGATAAATTCCAGGAAGGAGAGGTAAAGCTCGAGTGTGTCCCCACTGATGAGCAGACAGTAGACATCCTGACAAAACCTCTTTCCAGAATCAAGTTTTCATATTTCCGAGAGAGGATGGGGATAGTGGAAATAACTCCCTTAGCTGAAAGGGAAGATTCTCCAGGATAGAGAAGGTACGCAAAAATATTCTTGAAAAACATTTATTTTGTGATTGAAATAACTCTCCAGTTAGGAGGGAGCATTGAAAATATTATTTATCTTTGTAATTGAAAAATAGTCCAAATTGGACAGATGTTTTCTTGTTCGGAAAGTGGATTGAGATTTCTGACGGACAATGACTTCCCATTGTAGTTAACATGGGAGGTAGACCGATTGCTAATGTATCATAGACAGTGACTTCCCATTATGGGGAGTGGTCTAGGATAGTCATTCTTCTTGGCAGTCACTCTTAGTAGTGGTAAAGTAGAATGGTCTACCTCGTCGGGAAGTCATTCTTTTGAAGTTCACAGTTGTGAGTAGTTTCGAAGAATCGTCCGTTTTGGAGGTTGATGCAGGACAGACATTCCTTGAGGGTTATACATTCTCTCCAGGGTACACTTTAGTGTCGGAGGAATGGCTCAGGGTGGGGAATGGTCCAGACAGTTATTCCTCGAGGGCAGACTCATTCTCTCCAGGTTACACTTTGTTTAGTGTCGGAAGAATGGCCCAGGGTGGGGAGTATTCCAGGCTCAGCAATTAGGGACAGTTATTCCTCGAGGGCAGACTCATTCTCTCCAGGTTACACTTTGTTTAGTGTCGGAAGAATGGCCCAGGGTGGGGAATAGTCCAGGACATTCATTCCTTAGGGCAGACTCATTCCCTCGAGGTTACTGTTAAGAACCTGAACCTGAATAGATCTACCAATATAATAACCACAAATATTGAATACACAATAGATCCACAAAGAAAGATAGAAGAAACCACACTTTATTAGAAGAAAACCCTTGAGGTAGGGCAACACCATACAATGGATCCTATTATGGAAGGGATCCTCTCATGTTCACTTGCCTCTTCTAGGGGGCATCCTCCTGTTGAGTTATCGTTCCAAATACAATACTTCTCTTCATGTCTCATTGCATTGCTTGAATCCCTTTATATAGTGCTACCATCACCTAAGAACATTCTAGAGGAGGAATCTTCTAAAAGTAGAACCTTCTAAGAATTCCTCTTACATTTATTATATCTAATTACCCATTTATTATATCTAACTACCATAGTGGGCCTTATTTAATAATATAGTGGACCTAGTCCACCTTACATTGAATGACCTCCACTATTATCACTATGGGCCCTCTCGGCCCCCCCACTACCTCTCTAGCTACCTTACATTCCAACCCCCTTATGAAAGCGTTGTCCTCAACGCTTGATGTACAACCATATACCAGGGTCCCTTGGATAATTGTGGACCATAATGCTGAAGAAGACTGAAGAACCAAGATCCCATGTAGAAAGGAAATCCACCATGCTGAAGTAGTCCAACCACCATTGTAATCCTGGGTCTCATGTCCAAGTGCTCATGTGAACTCCCTGTGGAAGATTTTGGAACCCAATAATCAACTCCAAATGATGCTCCAAAGACTGACACCTATCATGTGGATCATGTTATCCCCAATCTCTAGGGATAACTAGGAGATCATGTCTCGAGGCCCATGGGTCCTAGACATGGAGTACCGAGAGCATAATTGACATGAGCATGGCCCTGGAGGGCCCATCCTTCTTCTTCTTCGCCAGACTTGTCCTGTCAGCAGCAGCAACTTTCATCACCATCAGCTTGGACTTGCATCAGCGAAGACTCTTACTCCATGAGGTAATTGGTCCAAGGTATCATGGTATGTGTCATGTTTGATCGTTATAACCTTCTTATATATGCAGCAGGTTCCTTGCATTTATGATAACTACTTGGATCTTACACTAATCCACTTGACCATTGTTGGGGGGATTAACGGGGTGACCTAGCAAGCTTGTATTCATGGGTTTTGGTTAGCCACTAGGGGGGATTTGCAGAGCCATCGTCCGCTCCCACCATTCTATC